>JARQZK010000727.1:1180000-1235000 GCA_030704885.1 Cynegetis impunctata
ATTATATATATATATATATATATATAGGTATATATATATATATATATATATATATAAAACATATATACATATATAGGTATATATATGTCCATTTGTGATTTTGGAATACAAATATTCAGAATTCTTGGAATATTTTTTCCAATTGTCTACTCAGTTATTTGTCATCTGAATTCACTGCTAATAAGACCTTATTCAATTATTGATATGGACTTTCGAATATGTCATAAATATATAATTGACGTCGAAGTTATTGAAGAATTTCCTAGGTATTTAATGGTGGAATTATGTTGACGATATGAGATATATTAAAATATCTATTGAATTATATCATCATGTAAATTATTTTTTGCATTTGGGATATTTGAAATTGGGTTTATCTTTATCGATATACTTGATAATTCAGTAATGAATAACTTTGGTTGGTGTGGAAGAAGGAAATAATTTTTTTTCTGAATCCTGAATAAAATTATCTACCAGTGTCTGATGAAGCCTAGTATAAGCGAAACGTGTGTCACAATTATATAAATTTTAGAATAAATCTCCTAGTGTTTATATTTCGTTTATAATTGAATATAAGGCGGTATTGATCACTTTCAAATTGTTAAGCTCATTCTATCTTCTAGAATATATGGAATATTGAAGAATAGTTCGTAATTCAGATTGATCGCATGATATATTTCCCAAACACCAATTCTAAATATTATTTATTGGATTGTTCGTTTCGGCTGAAGCAACTAACAATATATCAGCTGCCAAATTTCATTCAATATACTACTCTAATGTATATTAATGAACGTTCGGTAATATGAGAGCCACATTTAAGAAATGGATTACCACCAGAGGATCTAATATTTCATATAATAGACCAATTCACCTCCCAGCAATTAATTTATTTATTTTTAATCTGGCGTTAAGTAATTAATTTTATGAACGTCCATTTCGAAACTTTAAATGATTTCGCTTTGGATGTCCAATTTTTGAATTATCGACAATCAATTTTTGGAATGAGATCATCGAAATAAAATACTGTCGTTTGTATGGAATACTTTAGTACACTGAAATCGAATGTGTCATTTCATGTGTCATTGGTGTTTTTGCAGACATTCTAACTCAATTATTTCATAAATACTTTAATATAAAATTAAATCAGATGTTTGTCAAACACAGAGAATACAAACTTGTGGTAGGTTGTAGGTATATCAGTGTATCATATCACCAACACGTTGAAAATAAAATTTATAAAATTTGTTTTTCATCTTTATTGTTGCAACAGTATAAATACTACTTACAGCAAAAGAGTATGATTATTGACCTATAAAAACCTAATACATAATATATATATATATATATATATATATATATATATATATATATATATATATATATATATATATATATATAATCTCTTGATAATTATTAGCAATAACAGGCTGGTTGAATCTTAAAAAACTCGATTTAATTAATAAATTGACGTTTCACTATGACATTCATAGTTATTCAAATCTTTTGAAAAAAATTGAAAATTCTTTGACATTTATTGACTTGAAAAAATTGAATAGATAAGATTGATCTGTCTTGTTAAAAATTCTTTCAGTCTAATATTAACATTCAGAATTGTTATCATTAGAAGGCAAGGGAAACTACAGAAACCTTTACATATGTAATGTTCGAAAATAATAATAATAGGGTACTATTTATTTAACAGAAAGAAATTAGCCACGGAAAAATATTAAAAAAGTAGAGCAGAATTATCGGTATAGAACGTTTATATGGAAGCAGCCGTTGACACGTGTTTCGGACTCTTTGGTCCTCATCAGAACGGCGTAGCTAAGTATTGGATTGAAAATTTGGAGATGAAAATAGTTTAATAAATAAAATCCTCTGTTATGGAAGAAAATCACTTATTTGTGGTTTATTGTTTGAACTCTCCGGTATGGGAGATTTGGTCAAACTTTGCCACGGAGGCGATTAATTCCATCCGAGAGATCTCAGAAAGAGTAAATTAATATTAAAAAAGAAAATTAGTTTTAGGAAAATATTAAACAAGTAAAGCAAAAATTATCGGTATAGTTCGTTTATATCTCTCGGATGGAATTAATCGCCTCCGTGGCAAAGTTTGACCAAATCTCCTATACCGGAGAGTTCAAACAATAAACCACAAATAAGTGATTTTCTTCCATAACAGAGGATTTTATTATAAAAATTTCATTAAAAACGGCTACTTCCATATAAACGAACTATACCGATAATTTTTGCTTTACTTGTTTAATATTTTCCTAAAACTAATTTTCTTTTTTAATATTAATTTACTCTTTCTGAGATCTCTCGGATGGAATTAATCGCCTCCGTGGCAAAGTTTGACCAAATCTCCCATACCGGAGAGTTCAAACAATAAACCACAAATAAGTGATTTTCTTCCATAACAGAGGATTTTATTTATTAAACTATTTTCATCTCCAAATTTTCAATCCAATACTTAGCTACGCCGTTCTGATGAGGACCAAAGAGTCCGAAACACGTGTCAACGGCTGCTTCCATATAAACGTTCTATACCGATAATTCTGCTCTACTTTTTTAATATTTTTCCGTGACTAATTTCTTTCTGTTAAATAAATAGTACCCTATTATTATTATTTTCGAACATTACATATGTAAAGGTTTCTATAGTTTCCCTTGCCTTCTAATGATAACAATTCTGAATGTTAATATTAGACTGAAAGAATTTTTAACAAGACAGATCAATCTTATCTATTCAATTTTTTCAAGTCAATAAATGTCAAAGAATTTTCAATTTTTTTCAAAAGATTTGAATAACTATGAATGTCATAGTGAAACGTCAATTTATTAATTAAATTGAGTTTTTTAAGATTCAACCAGCCTGTTATTGCTAATAATTATCAAGAGATTAAAAATAAATCACAGGCAACAACAATTCGAATAAATATATATATATATATATATATATATATATATATATATATATATATATATATATATATATATATATATATATATATATATAATATATTTATATATTTATATATTTATATATTGAAAATAAATATTCAATTTTATTATATTTAGCAGTGTATGATATCAAGTACCCTAACGACACAAGTACATCCCAGGGACGTCCTTCATTTGCTACTAGGACGTTCCTGGGATATCCTTCAACGGGACATGGTACCTACTAGGGACGTCCCAGGGACATCTACTTTCCACCGAAAAGGACACCCATGTCCTTCTGGGACGTCCCAGGGATATCCCGAAGATATATATGAGGTACATCCCCTGGACGTCCTGGCATTTCCATTTCCTCGATTCATATAATTTGGAGAATTTATGGAAAATTTGGAGAAAAAAAATTCAAAGATTCTCAACACAAAACAATGATAAATCAACAAAAGAATAAAAAAAAAATTAAAAAAACTACAAACAAAAACTCATTCTAAATATAAATTCATATGATAAATAAATGGAAGAAACTAGATAAATTAATCAGTTTTAAATTAGGTATACATATATATTTCAGGGTGACGGTGCATTTGTTGCAGGCATTATTGCATCATCTTTTTCTCTGTGGCTTCTCTCCTTGTCCCTTAATGAATAAACTATAAACATAATATTCAGAATGGGTTAACCATATATTATTGCATCAACTATTTGATTCCAAAGAGTACATTCAATATTTTAATATTATACCAACCTTAAATTCAATTTTTTCAATTGTTCTACTAAGTACACCTTATATAACTACACCTTATATCAACTTTTAAAATCCTGCTCACGAAAATGGCCAATCAGGCAATCACAAACAATAAGAATGCAGAATGCCGTTGAATTCTAACAAAGAAAACAAACTTGCGCATTAGGTATATTGTGAGGTTAATTTACATTGTTGACAGAAAACCAAATAATTTCCAGGAGAAAAACAAACACTTTCAACTTTTCAACTAGTTTCGATGATTCTTATTATATATGTGAGTGAATATCCTATGGATATTCCAGATGGGATGTCCTCTGGACAAATTATGCGGGACATCCCAATCATGTCCTTGTACCGCGGTACATCAAAAGGACATACCTAGGACATCCCTGTGTTGTTAGGGATATTCTAACATTCTTCCTTGAGGAATGGAATGGAAAACTTGGGGGTTGGGTTTATAAATCATAAATCATCAAATTCTCCACATTTATTTATTTACTGAAAATAGATGAAGAAAGTGAGTTTATTACATGCAGAATCTACAAGGATTGAATTGAGGTGTTATGTATTATGAGATTTTTACCAGTTTTATGTTAATATATGATTTTTCAGTTAGGAATTTTATTTGGCGGGGTCGACTGATATTTTTGTACTAAATTTGTTCATCTTCGATTTTTGTTATTTTTAACATAATAATTGAAAAGTTTAGATAATTTTATATAAGTAAAGTAAGAAGTGACTTATGCAAAAAACACACAAATTTTTAGATTCATTGCAATTAAGATATCCAGCATTTACCTATTTAAAGTACCTTCTCAAGTGAACAATTGATAATTTTTAACGGTTAAGAATATGTAACTGTGATGTTCTGAAGCATCGAGCATCCTTCTACGAATAGTACGTATTCTACGCTTCCACTAAAATATATAAAAAACTGCTATTAGACATCAAACTCTGAAGGTTTGCCAAGGTTCAGGAATTGTTTGATAGTTGATAGCATCCTATAGAATAGAGGTAGCTAGTCAAGAGTTTAGGCACGATCTCTAGCATTCAGGAGATCCTGGGTTCAAACTCCTAGATCGACTGGTTTGCTATGAATTTTTTTCAGAGGCAAGTAATTCACTACTTGCAAGGTATGCATCCTTCCAACTCACCTCACCTCCTCTTTTTACTAATTTATCTGGTATCATCCAAACTTAATGCATTTGTACATACAAGTGTATCCTCTGATCTGGCTGAAGGAGTTCCTCCCCATATTTCAAGCAGCTCACCTTCCTCATATACTTGAGGGAGGAATGGCCTTTCATTATAATCAAATATCTATAATATCTTTCAAATTATTCCTTGAATATGAATGAGAAACAATAAACTTTGTTTTTAATCACTATTTTTATTCAATCATTTACGACTGCAGTTTCGTAGTACTACGAAATCCCGAGGATCCCCCACTGCGTGTAGGGGATTTTAAACGTAGATGGAATATTCTAACTGTGTACGGCAGCATTTCTCAACTTTTCAGGATTCGCTGCCCAATTTTCATTCATAATTTAAATCACCCCCCCTCCGGAATTTTTTAGTTTTTTGACTCTCAACTTACACAACGACCTTAATTTTGAACTTATACAAATTATCAAGAATTCAGAAATTTATTAAAATAGTTTTTGTTTTAACAGAGAAAACATCTCTCTGGTTCTGCTATTGCCATTGGTATAGTTACTAATATTCGCAAAGTTTTAGTAATTTCTTTGAAAGCAGTATCTAAATCTAACGACAGAATAAAAAGTAATGTTTTTAAGCAGCCCGAAATGATAATTTTTTTGGAGAATAATCATTTTTTTAAAATCTTGTCTACCAAATGTTTGATCACGAACTCCTACCTTTGTTCAATTTTTATCAATATTAAACAAACAAAATAAAAAAAGGCATTACTTTCATCATATACACACAACCATGGAGTCTTGTTGTCAATATTTTCATCAAATTTTTTGCGTAAAACCAGCCGGCCGATTTGTATACCCTCTCTGTTCCTGAATTATATTCAAAACTAGCGTCGGAAGTCCATTATCTTTTAAATTCACTTTTTCCTACTTAATTTGCTAAAAAACAGCTTTTTCCAACTAACGCACTCTCATTAGATTTATAAAATCGGCAAAAGAAAAAACCAATACAGCCCTTACAACCATCCGCCAACACAGCAGGTAATCTTCAAGCGGGTGCTCATCGGAGAAATGTTATGTTGCTTGCAGTTGGATTGAAATACTGGTATAGTTTCGTAAATTACGGTGGAGCGCATGGATTTGTTTAGATTTTCAGAATATTGCTTAAGTTTAAGGGCTCGTTCAGACACGCGGGAACCGCGCGATTTTAGAATCGTGCGGTTTGGAATCGCAAAATTGTGTTATGTATTCAGACAGAGCGGTTAGTACGCGGTTGGCGCGAGCGGATAGCGTTAGTTTGAAAATGGAAGTTGACGAAGAAATACTATGTTTAATGTGGTTGCTCATAGAAAAAAAGAAAAGAAGAAGACAGTATTGGGTGCATCCAGTATTAAGTGACCGACTCGTACATGGCCAATTCGTAAAATTATATCCCTAATTAAGAATGGTCGAGGAAAAGTTTTTTTGACTATTTGAGAATGTCAATAAAATCTTCTGATGAACTGATTGCATTGATCAAAGGAGATATTTCAATGTCGAAACAATCCATAGCGATGTCGCGCGTGTTCTTGTTGTGGCGTACGAATCATGCGGTTCCAACAACGCAACTGAACCCTGAGGAGAGGCTCCATACACTCCATAGTAACAGAATCGCGCGGGCACCGCACGATTCTATTTTCTGGCGGTTGAGTGGCGGGTACCGCGCGGGTTGACCAACCGCGCGGTTACGTCTGAACGATTGCAAAAGTACTTATATAAATAAGACCCGCGCGATTCCCACGCGATTCTAAAATCGTGCGGTTCCCGCCGTGTCTGAACGAGCCCTTATAGTAACTAGTTCGTTCAGAATTATATATGATTATTATATTCCTGTGTTAAAATTACGATTCTTTCTAGAATTCTTGAGAGGGCGGAGTCCTAGAGTCCTCCCTCACCAGCCGCCACTGGTACCTACTATCATGCATTGAAGGAATCAACGTTGTAAATTACTCTGAAGGGTTGATAAATGTCTCAAACTATATTTTGTTTGACACTATATCATTCTACGTTGTAACATATTCTGAAATTAAGATAATAATATTTATTATTATTATATGCAAGTTTCATGAATTCACTGATTCGGCTGCGATAATAGATACCTATGGTAACTTTAGTGTGAAAATTTGGCGATGTAATTCAATGCAGTTACTTACTATAGAACCTTAGTGCGAAATTCAAAGATTCATGAAAAAGCATGACGCCATGTAGGTAGTCCTAATCATAGGTAGGTAATATTATACAATATTCACACATTTATTTATTTATCGTATATGGCAATTATCAACTGAAAGGTGTAAAGGAAAACTCATAGTTTGTGGAGACTTCAATGGAAGAGTTGGAATAGGGGGAACAAAAGATGATATAGTTGGAAAATATGGAGAGGAAAGGAGAAACAACAATGGAACAAGACTTTTGGATTATTGTAGAGTGAATGATATAATTGTAACAAATACCTTCTTCGAACACAAAGAAAAGCATAAGTTTACCAGGCAGGGGCGTGGGTTAAATGAAAGGTCGATAATAGACTATATATTAGTAGAAAAAGAAAACAGAAGAGAAATTAAAGATGTAAGAGTATATAGAGGTGCGGATATTGGAAGTGATCACTTTTTGTTGATCGCTAGAATAAGAGAAAATGAAGGAAAGAAAACACCTGGAAATGTAGGGCGAAATAAAAGATATGAGAAAATAAGAAGTTACAAACTGAGGGATGAAAACGTAGCGGAAGGATATAAGGATACAGTGACGGAAAAACTAAAGGGAATGGAAATAGGAACGGAAATGAGTGTTGAGGATTTATGGAATAATTTCAAAACAGTCCTACAAGAGTCAGCTAAGGAAATATGCGGTAGTATAAAAATTAATAGAAACAAAAAATGTACATCATGGTGGAATAAAAGTGTGAAGAATCACATTAAAGAGAAAAAACAGAGTTGGCATAAATACTTACAAAACAGAACATCCTGTAACTACAAGAGGTATAAAGAAAAAAGGGAAATTGTGAAAAAGGCTGTAAGGGAGGAAAAAATGAGGAGCTGGAAGGAGTTTGGAGAGAGAATGGAAAGAAATGCAAGAGACAATCAGAAATTATTTTATAGAGTATTGAAGAATATGAGAGAGGGTAAACAGATTGGAAATGCATCTGTCAGGTCCAAAAAAGGAACATTATTGACAGAAGATCAAGAGATAATGGGTAGGTGGAAGGAGCACTTCATGGAATTGCTGGAAGGAGAGGAAATTAAGGAGGATCGAGTGAAAATTGCTGATAAGAAAACAGAGAATCAATGTAGGAGCGAAGAGGAAGAACAGATAGGAATTGATGAACTCAAACATGCAATAAAGAGAATTAAAAATGGAAAAGCACCCGGAAAAGATCAGATAACACCTGAGATGTTGAAGAATATGGGAGAAAAAGGCACTGAAATTTTAATGGAAATTTGTCAGAGGGCATGGTCTGCAAAAAGGATACCAGAGGATTGGAAAATGGCATTGGTTGTACCGATATTTAAGAATGGAGATAAGAAGGAGTGTGACAACTATAAGGGAATAAATCTAATGAGTACAGCACTGAAAGTATATGAAGGTATTTTAGAGAAGAGACTCAGAAATTGTATTGAGCATACATTAGAGCCAGTACAAAGTGGATTCATGAAGGGAAGAAATGTACAAGACCATGTATTTTCAGTTAAACAAATTAAACAGAAAGTGAAGAAAACTGGTAGGAAAGCGTTTTTTGTTTTTATAGACCTTGTGAAGGCTTTTGATAGAGTCAAGAGGGATAAAATATGGGAAATATTGAGGAAGAGAGGAATCACAGAACAGCTAGTTCAATACATAGAAAGTGTGTACAGCGAGAGTCTGAATTGTGTTGCTTACAAGAATATGAGATCGGAGGGTTTCCAGACCAAAGAAGGAATAAGACAAGGAGGAGTTTTGAGCCCGGCACTTTTTATAGTATTTTTGGATGAGGTCATAAAAGAAGCGAAGGATAAAATGAGAACTCTGATAGTTGGACACAGGAAAATGAGAAAAGTGGAGGCTTCAACATTGGCTTTTGCAGATGACATTGTTTTAATGGCAGGTTCGAAAATTGCATTACAGAGGAATGTGGATATTTTGAACGAAACATTGAAGAAGTATCAAATGGAAATAAACAAAAAAAGACTAAGGTTATGGAGATAACGGATATAGAGGAGGATGAGGATGTGCAAATAACAGTAGACAATGAAAAAATTGAAAAAGTAAATAGCTTCACATATTTAGGAGTGGATATAGATAATAGTGGTAGTCAAGAAAGGGATATTGAAAATAGAATAGAAAAAGGAAATAAATTATTTTTTGCTCTAAACAGAAAATTTTTGAGGAAAAGGGAAATAAAGGAAAAAACCAAGATGACAGTGTACAAGAGCATATTTAGACCGGTACTAACGTACGGTTGTGAAACATGGGTTACTACACAAAGGAGCAGAAGCAAATTACAGGCAATGGAAATGAAATATCTTCGAAGTGTAAAGGGTATAACAAGATTGGATAGATGGAAAAACGAAGACGTTAGGAAAGAATTGGAGATAGAATCAATGGAGGATTATGTTGGAGAAAGGCAGATGGGGTGGTGGGGTCACTTGATGAGAATGGAAGAAGAGAGACCTGCGAGACAGATATGGGAGGCGAGGGTGGACAGCAGGAGAAAAAGAGGGAGACCTAAAATGACTTGGGATGATATAGTTGCAAAGGAAATTTTAAGAAGGGGGAAGAGCATCGTTGAAGCTAGAGCCTCAGCAGCAAACAGGGAATAATGGCAGAAAATTATTAAGTTCAAATTGTAGATATAGAGTATATTATGTTATGTTGAAACCCAAACACGGAAAGGTATTATTGGGATTTAGATTATATATATATATATATATATATATATATATATATATATATATATATATATATATATATATATATATATATATATATAAGTATATATATATATATATGTATATGGCAATACATCACAGTAGTGTACAAAATATGCTGAATAAAAACTAGATACAAAGGTAAAATAAAAACATAGTAGCCAGTTATGAAACAAACAAACACAAAGAAAGATTACAAACAAACATCTAAATTTCGGACGTAATCGACAGCACTGTCCATTGCTTCCAGGAGGTCGTTGTACGGACCAGCATATGATTTTAGAGGACATACTTCCACTATGTGTCGAATGGTCTGTCTGTGTCGGTGTTACAGTCGCATTCTGGGGAAGGCGTTTTACCCCATTTAAACATTGAATCAGTGCATATTCTGTGGTTCGTCCGTACTCTGTTCAACGTTGACCAAGCATTTCGTGGCAAGTGAACTAGATACGGCATCTACAATTTGCCTATTTTGCATTGTTCGAATCTCATCTTCGTTATCCCTTTTGGGGTTCATGTAATTCTTCACAACTTGACACCATTCCCAAATTGCAGAAGAGAGCTATTCGTTACATGTTTGTACTGAAAAATAAGGCTCATTGCAAACCTTATTTCAAGAAAAGTGGAATTTTGAGGCTTCCTTCTTTATATTTACTTGAATCTGTGTGCTTGATTCATAAGTATTTTCATGCCATACCCTTGGTGTCACAGCACGGGTATTCCACCAGATCTTCGGGACATCATGTTCACCTCCCTATTTCTTCCTCTGAATTAACAAAAAAGTCCATCATTTACAATGCAAAGAAAATTTACAATCACCTTCCAGAGGAATTAAAATCTATAACTTCCTTGACCAATTTTCGGAAACGAACAAAATCTCATTTTCTTGATAGACCTTATTACTCTATAGATAACTTTTCTGAGCACTGATTCATCGATATGACCAAATTGAATAACACAGGAATCAGCTTCGATTGAGAAGAATTTATTGTAAAGTTTGTATATATTTTTTTGGAAATGTGTTGTGATTTTTATACCTAGGTATTACATTGTTTAGTTTGTATATTTTTTGATTGATGTGTGTTTATTTTTATGTTTTACATTATTTAGTTACCATTTTTTCGCTTTCTCAATAAAATGTACTACTATAATTTTAAGACAATAAAGCATTTTTGATGATTTGATGTCGATTTGAAGTCGAAGCCGGGTGGCATTTGTGTTAAGGACGGCATATTATGTCCATTTGTTCGGCAGCTTTGATTCCCATTGTCTTTTTCATGATTCCGTTAGGTCGAAAGCATTTTGGTGCAGGGCTTCAGCTGTGGCAAGTGCAGGGTGTCTCGAAAGAAGTCTATTCCTTTCGAGTTCAGGGACGTCCAAGTGTATGAGCAGTTGTGGTTTGTTTATAATTTTCCGGTATTCCCTAGTTAGTGCATTCTGTCTGCGTAGGTGTGGCGGGGGAATGTGGCTTAATACAGGTAGCCACTGGGTGGGAGTTGATTTTATTGTACCGGATATGATACGCAACGTGTTGTTCAATTGGACGTCCACTCTTCCTGCACATACTCTCTGTACACATAAGCACAGCGATGTTGTGTACCTATTTATGTATTTGGTGCCACGATGTCATGAATTGATAATAGAAAGTTAGAAAATGTAATCGCAGTATAATATACACATTTTGTTTCCTGAATAGCTGGGTACTTTTTTTAATAATATTAGTACCTAGCCTAGATAAGTTTATCTATCTTCGAAAGATATCTGAAGAGAATATCACCAAAGAATCCGTTTAGTTTAATTAACCAAACAGTAGGTATTTAGATTCTGTAGAAATCTAGCAATCTAAATTCGATAGAGTATGTTGTAGATTATACGTATGAGAAGGAAAATTAATACCAATGTGTTATTTTGGACAATAACTTATATTCAGTAGATTTTCTTATTTCAAATATAAGTTAATATTCGAAAATTATTACCAAATTTAAGAAGATACTTGAATATAGCAGCAACCATAAACTATTTGACTAAAATGAAAAGTGAAAACATGTTTCAATTTCTTCAAGTAGGTACCTACGCTATTGGCGTAAACAGACCTGTTCAATCTCCGATATTTTATTCTTGAAATCAATTGAGTTCGAATTGAATAGGTTATACCTAATTCTATCAATTAGAGCCAAATAAAACAAAATAAAGAACCAAATAAATCACTATAATAACAAAAATTATCAAGAATCTGAGAAATACTTACAAAAGTAAATTGACGGTTTTCTTAAAAAAAAAATTAAAAAATTTACATAAACAAGTTACAATGCCTTCTAATTCTAACAACATAATCCCTATCACTCCAATTGACTCAACATCCCGATAGGCAACTCAAGTCCAGAACGGCTCCACCTCCAACAGTTATTGGCCACTATTCTTCCCAAGCTATAAGATCATCCAATACGGTTATATGAAGGCCGTCACATAAAGTGGTGGGAAGCTTGAAGAGGGGAAGCACTGACAGCTAGCGCCCTCATCGGTTACCTGAGCAACGAGAGCCCACAATTGTGGTACAGGTGCAAGGATGCTGTTCAGGTTCAGTACCAGCGCGACTTACCTGTTGTTAGCTACGATGGTCCGTGGTGTAGTTGTTGTTTTCAGTTCGTAATGACACGCTCTGTATTCTTGAAGTCGCTTAAAGGTTAGTTGATTCACAAATGATTTCCTATTAAGGGCAATGTACTGTATGAGCTTCTGACTAATTTTAGGAAAATGTTTTGATAGTGATGTTAGTCTAGTCGACGCTTTAAGAGTTAGCTGAAATAATTGCCGATTGTGTCTCAGTTGATGATAACTGTCATAATTTTTTTTAATTGCATATTTTATGAAATTCACTTTTCAATATTTGAATGTATCTAATAATGCCAATTATTTTTTGAACAGAATAATGATATGGATAACATCAGGTAATAGGCAGGTATATCTTCTTGAAATGACAATATACCTACCCATCAACAAATCTGAAGTATACCTATATACTATATATATATATATATATATACACCTATATAAATATATATATATATATATATATATATAGAAATAATTCACAGACATAAATATATAAATATATATAAATATATATATATATATATATATATATATATATATATATATATATATATATATATATATATATATATATATATATATATATATATATATATATATATATATATATATATATATATATATATATATGAATAATCTATATACCTATATGGTTTATGTTGAATACCTGAGTGCTCAGTTTCAGCTATCAATCTACCCAAATATTGAAGAAATATTCAGATATTGTCAAAAAATTGATATAACAACTTATTAGGTAACTATTTCACTCCAATATCTTTTTAATTCAATCAGAATTTGGATATTATAGATAGTATTTTAAGAGTGCAATGAAAATATCTTCAGAATTGTTGCTATCCTTAATTTTGTTGAGGTCTAAGGTTTCGCGCTTGATCTAACGTTGAAGTTTCCATCTAAGACTGCTTTCTATTTTATTTATGTAGTATACGAAGCTTGGAAGTTATATTATATGATGTTTTTAATAATTTACCTACAGAGTTATAATTTGAAAACCTATTTAGTGCAAAATTTTTGTTGTGGATCATTGAACTTTATACCTCGTTATTTATCATCAAGAAATTGGTATATTACATAGGTAGGTACTTAAATAGGAAATTTATCGGAAATAAAACAGATAATACAGTCATTAATCAATAGCTATTCAATTTTTCTTAGATTTCTTCGAATGGTCTTTCATGAAAGGGGGCTATCCAATGTTACTATATCACCCCAATATATTTTCAATTTAATCAGAATTTGGATATTATAGATAGTATTTTACGTGTGCAATGAAAAAATCTTCAGAATGGTTGCTATCTTTAATATTGTTGAGGTCTGAGGTTTCGCGCTTGATCAGAGGTTGAAGTTTCCATGTAAAACTGCTTCTATTTTATTTATGTAGTATGCAAAGCTGGGAAGTTATATCATATGATGTTTTTAATAATTTACTGAGTTATAATTTTAAAATCTATTTAGTGCAAAATTTTTTTAGTGTATTACTGAACTTTATAGGTACTTATTCATTTATTATCAAAAATTATTAAGTATGACATAGGAAATTTATCGAAAAAAAAAACAGATAATACAGTCATTAATCGATAGCTATTCATTTGTTGTTAGATTTCTTCAAATGATCTTTCATGAAAGGGGGTTATCCGATGTTACTTTGTCGTCTAGAGAATTCAATAACAAAATTAGACAAGTTCAAATATAAACTTTCAGTGTTGTAGAAAAACTTTTCTATACCTACGCTTAATTTTTTAATTTTTCTTAACAGAAGACGTAACTACAATGTATCTACATGGGGTATTTTGTGAAGTTAAATTTGAGTGAATAATTCATAATATAATTCGACTGAAGTGTGTACAAATCAAAGAACTAAGGATCCTTTGATGTGTTCATACTAATAGTGGGTCGAATGTATGAGTTTTTATTATAATTTTAATCTGTAGCAAAAGTAGCAAATTGTTTGCACTTCTTTTTTTCATGTTGAAAATTGTAAATCGCTAGATAACTAACTCATAAAATTAAATATGAAGCATCTACTGCAAACTCAGCTTTTTCTTCATTTTCTTTTTTTATTATTCAATGCAGCATTCTTTGTCATTTCATAAAATGAAGTTTGTTTCAGTGCAGAATTTAATTTTTAATCCGTTATGTAATACTGCGAAATCTTTGGGGTCATTATAAAGTACTCACTATTCAGTATTGTTGATATATAATGTAATATTTACAATATTTTATGTAAAAATTAAGTGCTCGAGAATGCATTATGGAATTACGTGTATATGTCTTCAAGTGTTTGATCATAGTAGGTACAAGAGTAAGTAATTACTTAAGAATTATTATTTACGTAGAATTTTCACCGTTGGTATAGAAAATGTTGAAAGATATAATTCTTTTATAGTTTTATATTTATATGTTAGGATTTGAGAATATATGTTCTACCACAGTAAAGTTTCTTTGAAAACTACTTTGAATAAGTTTCCTCAAAAAATGTTCCATGGAAGACATAGGTACCTTAATTTGTCTCTTGAAATAGATTTTCATTAAAAGCAACAGTTAATTAATTTATTATTAAATTTAAATATAGTGTACAAGGAAAGCAATAAATATGTGAAATTGAGAAAGAAATGAAGAAAAACCTCGCACTTTATATACAAAATTATCCAAATACACTGTCAAATATCACAAAAGATTTTAAAGTATTACAAAAGAATATAAAGTATCACAAAGCTCGAGTGAATGTTACGATTATACCTACATAATATAGGTATACAGATTTGAAAATTTACAAACAGAATGATTCAATATTGATTAACTGTATTTATATTACGTATTACTGTTTTTAAAATTACCTTTCTTCGGCTTCCTTATTTTGTGCATAAATGCTGCTTTGGATCTACCTGAGGAACAACTATCATGTTTTGTTTTGCAAAAAAATAGCTGGAATAATATAAACTTAATTCAACTTTCAATGTTTAATAACCAATAAAAAAATAAACCGTAGGTATAATTAATATGTAGAGGCAAAAGTTTATGGTGATATTTTATTAGAGGAGAAGATTTTGAACTTTGTTGTTCATGTTGTTCATGAACGACTTACCTCAACATATTAAGGAGGGCGATGTTTTTGTGTATGCAGATGATACCTCAATAGTGATCTCGGGATCGACATCTGTGGAAATCGAGATGAAAATTGTTGAGGTGTGTGACAGGATAGAGTCGTGGTGTCAGCGCAACAGATTAATTCTCAATGCGAGCAAAACGGTGCAATTACAGTTGCATAATGGTAGGATATCACGTGATAACCAGTTGAATGGTGTTGACGAGGAGACCCGATATTTGGGTTGTTTTCTTAACTCAGAATTGAGGTGGGAGACTCACACGAATCATGTTTGCAAAAGACTGAGTAGCGGATATTTTGCTCTTCTTCAGCTGAGGTCCAGTATGGCACTCACAGATCTTGTGGGTGTGTATCATGCTATGGTACACACGCACCTCACTTTCCACACATTATTATGGGGTATATCAACTGGTTGGAGGAGGGTATTCATCGCACAGAAGAGAGTTATTCGGCTATTGTTTGGCCTACATCCTACTGAGTCGTGTAAGAGGTATTTCGTTGGCCATGGTATACTCACTCTGCCCTCGATATTCGTCTTCAAAGCAGCAATGTATGCTAGACAGAATTTTGCCTCTTTTGCGAGACTGGGTGCTTCATATAATACTAGAAATTATTCGAAATTACTTTTTCCTAAGCATAAGAGTGCGTTGTATGAAAAGAGTCCCAGATATGTGTCTGTTACCGTGTATAATAAATTGCCATCATTTATTACTAGCATAAGTAGTACTGTAAAGTTCAAAAAAGAGCTGAAGCGTTTTCTGCTAGGTCGTGCATTTTATTCATTTGAAGAGTTTTGTTCCACATAGTTTTGTGCTGGTATTTGTAACTTATGTTGTGGATATGTTAGTATATTTTTATTTATATGTGTATTCTAAAATTTTATTTATACATTTTATGACGTGTACATGCTTATTTTAGCCAACGTACGAATAAAATTTATTTATTTATTTATTATTTATTTATTATTTATTTATTTATTTGAATGATAGTGTTATCAATGATAGCATTTCGTCGATGAAGATTTCTAGTATAGTATTATAGTTCACTTCGTATTCAAAGTACCTACTGTATGTATAAATATTTGAGTTCACTCATTGTTTCACATTCAACGTTTAAAAATATGAATAAAATGAAATTATAAAAAAAAATAATTTTGTTTATTTTACATTTCAGTGTAACAATATAATCTGTCATATGTGATGGTTTCCATTATTTTATATGATGGTATCTTTTTGGTTCATATTATAAAGAAATCTACTTATTACATCCAATCATTAGGAAATTCATGTAGAATTTAAAAGCTTTGTAGAGGACAATTATGAAAGAGATTAAAGGATGGTAAAAATGTAAATGCCAATTTAAATAACTACAACTATTTTTACGTTATGTTTCTGAAAATAAGAAAATTTCTAATTGTTCCCCAATACAAATCGTGGTCAGTAACACTGTCTGGATAACAATCCAGAGCGTCATCTCACCAAAGATATTGGGAAACAACAATTCACCGCTTAGACTGAAAATGCAGAAATTCGTTGCTTAATATACACCACTGTTGTAGAGTAGATATCTTCATATCAGGAGGTACGTGTTTACTCGACGAATTTCCACATTTTCGATCTAAGCGGTGAATTGTTGGTTCCCAATATCTTTGGTGGGGTGGCGCTCTGGATTGTTATCCAGACAGTGTTACTGACCACGGTTTGTATTGGGGAACAATTAGAAATTTGTTAATTTACTCCGAGTCAAATAAGCTGCATTGATGAGATCTAATAAGATCGAAACAGCTGTATGCAGATTTTGAGTCGGGGTGACTTGACAATTTCTATAATTCACCGTTCGATTGTGAATGCAGATTTTGCATTGCTGAATACGTATAACCAGCTTCCTTGGAAAGTTGTTTGATAATTTTTAAAATTATTAAAAAATTTTTCTTGTTCACTTTATGTAATGTACCTAGAAGACCTAGAAGTCACTCTTGAAATCATAGATGAGTCTCTGTGGATTGAATTAGAGCGAATATTTTTTTACTAATTTTACTAGTTCTTATTTAAGTATTTTATTGTTGAATCTCATTGTGACTCTATGCTACATAAAAATAAAAAATCTTAAATAATAAATAGTGACTCTACGTCATTGAATAACTTCAATGATAAATATGAAAAATCTTGTCTTAACTAGTCTCAAATTATGAGATAATTGTTTATTATTGTTGATTGTTATTGTTTATAACTCATTTACATAACAAATACGTATTTTAAAAATCTCAGGTGAGATTCGAGGAGGGGGGAGGGGGTCGATCAAAATCTCAGGATATCTCACGAAGGGGTGTCGAAAAATAGCCAAAATTATCTCACGTAGTTAATGTATAATATATTTTGTGAATATTAAAAACATCAATTCAATCGATCTCTCAAGAATTATGAGTATGCTAAAAATAAATGATGATATTGAGAAGAACACGTCAATGGGAATGAAATTTGTATAATAAAATGCATGTTACGTAATACCCAAGCCAAGTGGATATAGAAACATCGTACATTCACAGATTCATGTTATAAAGTCAATGAAATGTTTATGATTGGTAATAGGTACCTACTTTGCTATCGTTACTTATGTTCCAAGTATGTAAGTTTGTGCATAATAATAATTTCACGATATTAGCTTCATATTGTCTTATCTTATGCGTAACTCTTGATCAGAATTAATAGGTACGCATAAACATTCTGAAGGATTTCTTGATAAAACTTACCGGGTGTCCCAATTCAAACTAGACAGCCTGAATTTCTTCGAAGGTAATAAATTTGGTTAATGCGTAACTATTATGATCTATGGGTGGGCATAAATATGTACCGTAGTTAAGAAGCTTACTGAGGGATTACTTGATATTATAGCAGGTGTCCCTTTCCAAAGTTGTGACTCTGACTTTCTGTGGACATAATAATTTTGGTTACTATTGATCAAAATTAATATGTATGCATGAACATAAACTCTAGATGTATTAGGTACTTACATTTTTTACAGAGTGTCCCAATGGAAACATCCTCAATAGTTATAAACACATGTTGAACTTTGGCTTCATTAACTCTTGTCTTGTAAGTAACTTCAGAAATCGATTGAAATGCATTGCATAATTCATACTTTTTCTGATGGATTTCTTGATCAAATATGTCCACTTCCGCAATCCAAAGTAGACAACTTGGGAGGAAATCTAAAATATTGTTAAAACACGTTGATTTCTTTTTCAAGGTGATACATTTAAACTAAATATCTATGAATAGTTCTTCTTCTTCTTCAAGTGCCATCTCCTATTAGAAGGTTGGCTATCATCATAGCTATTCTCACTTTTGATGCTGCAGCTCTAAACAACTCATAAGAACTACAGTTGTACCATTTTCTCAGGCTATTTAACCAGGAAATGCGTCTCCTCCCTCTACTTCTTCTTCCCTGTATCTTCCCCTGCACAATATTCTGCAACAATACATATTTCTCTTCCCTCATCACGTGGCCCAGATATTGCAGCTTCCTTATTTTAATTGTGTTTAATATTTCCTTTTCCTTTCTCATTCTTCCCAGTACCTCCTCATTCGTCACCATGTCCACCCAACTTATTCTCAAGATCCTTCTATATGACCACATCTCAAATGCCTCCAGTCGGTCACTTATATTCTTCTTCAACGTCCAGGATTCCATCCCATACAGTAACACCGAGAAAATATAGCATCTCAATATTCTGACTCTGAGGCATAAGTTAAGATCTCTACTGCATAACACATTTCTCATTCTGTTAAATATGGTTCTGGCTTGTCCAATCCTTGATTTAATTCCCTCGGTGTACTCATTATCCTCATTGACAGTTGTTCCTAAGTATTTGTACTTACTGACTTTCTCAACTAGTTCTCCATTGATCCATAGTTATATATGAATAGTTAATATGTCATAATTTATGATATTATGAGAATACACGTTTTTAATTGTATTATGTTAGATCACGAGTTCTCAAGCTTTCAGGCCATACGACTACCTATTTGATTGAGTATTTTCGCGACTTCTTTTGAATTGTGAAGTTAAAATTTTAAATCTGCTGTAGTTGTAATTTTTCATTCATAAGATTCCGTGCATTTTGAATTGAAGTATAACTATGGATATTCAATAGAAATGCAAAAACGAAAATAAATCGTTCAAATTAGAGAAAAACGAACAAATTTTCATAATTCTTTTTTTCTAACTTTATACATTTTTGAACAACCCAACTTGTCTGGCGTTTATATATTGTGTATATAGGCATATTTATAATTGAAATACCTACATAATGCCAGACAAAAATGAATCATTTTCAATATTACGAATTTTCTTTCGTCTGGCAGAATTTTTCCATTTTCCATTCTGTCTGGCAAATTATTTGTGAGGAAAAATATATGCAATCATTTTAAATACTTGAAATACCAGACTATTAGTGATTACAGAAAAATGTTAAAAATGTGCGCATAATTTTCCACAGAGAAACTAGACTCCAACAAATTGGAAACCGTCTGGCAATATTTTGTAATCATTTTCATGACGAAAATTTTCATTGTTTCGATTGCCAGACAAAAATTAGACAATGAAGTTTTTATTTTCTTCTTGCAAGTTCACCCCTATGAACAACCCTTTCGATTATTTAAAAACTTCTGTCATTTGAAAATTGGAAGGTACTTATTGATGGCTATTTTTGTATCAACTGCCAGACAATTTAAGATGAGTGAAAAACTAATTATTTATGCAAAATGAAATTAATTTTCAAAATTTTGAAACACGCTTAGGCTCTTAAAATCAGCCTTATTTTCATTAACTAAACTCCATTTTTCATACCTGAAAATGCCAGACAATAATCGATGACGTAACATTAATGTGCGCTAGCTCACGGTATATTATTAATAAGTAATAACACAATGATTTTAAACAGTCACAATATTGTTATTAAAATATTTCGATTAATAAGCTTTCCTTCAATAAGCTAATGCTACACATGTGCTTAAGCTACAGTTCCATGGGTGAATAGAAGGATGGTTATAAATAATTAGTAAAATTGGAAAAACCCATTCTAAACTGCTAGCCAGGTAGTTCGGTAATTTTGAGAAGATTCAGAAGGGGGCTTGTAGTATAATCAATTTGGCTATTGAGTAGGAGACCTGAATGTTTGTATTTATTTATCTGTAATGATTCTAGAAAGTTAACCTTAATTCCCCTACTTTCAGGATAATATTTTAAAGTCAAAATTGAATGAGTGATTTTCTTGAATCAAATGGTTTGCATAATATGAATCCAACTTTTGACATTTAATCCAAAAAATCACACATTCAATTTTGACTTAATAACTAAAATATTTAAGTATATATATATATATATATATATATATATATATATATATATATACCTATATATATATATATTTATTTTTTTTTTTAATATTACAAAGAATCCAATTTTTCCCATTACTTGAACTGTAAAAATTTATAAAGGCAATTAACAATTTTTTTCGTAATATTTTCGAATGAATAATTGTATCAGTAACTATTTTAATTTTTCCCCCTCATCTCGAGACCCCCCTCATTTTTCACGTGACCCATCGGTTGGGAACCGTGGATTAGATATTGCACAAAGAACAGTTCCGTCAGATCGCAATTTCTGTCACTAAATCACCATCGAGCAGATTAAGTTTAGAATTTAAAATATAGAGTCTAACTACGTCCACAGGTATTTTCTATACAGGAAGGGATATAATAGTATGATTATTCAAAATAATGGCTACAGAATGGAAAGTAGGTAGCTACAACTTTGAATAATGATGAACTGAAACATCTTAGCAAGTATCAGTGATCTTAGAATATATTAATATTAGAATATATCTAATATGATAAATGAACAAAAAGTCTGTCTAGTGGATCAGTTAGACGAAAATATTTTTATTAGATTTGAGTTTGAACATTTAAATGGATTCTGAATAACTTGATGAAGCTAGTTCAGTCAGTTTTTGGTGAGTTTAAAATTGTTTGTTCACCGGAACGGCTAGGTAGTAACTTCTGCTCTAGTGAATTTTAAAAAAATAATCTGTCTCCTTTCTCAAAAAAAAAAAAAAAAATTTTGGTGATTTTTATATTACATTTTGAATGATATAATTGAAAAAAAAATCGTGAGCAGAAGAGCTCCATCGTATTTTCGCGTGAAATGCATCGCATCGAGAAGCGATTCTAACGGATAGAATTATATTTTGAAAATCAAGCTTAAATAGCAATCCGAGTTCAAAAGTAGAAAATAATTTATTTAATTGAAAAAAAAACAAACGCGAATTTCATCGTGACTAAGGCAAAAAGCTAAACTAAAGAAGGAAAATATCTCAACATAAAGTCAATATACGTACCAAATTTCAACCATCTATTGTAAAAAAAAGTGCATCGCGTACTGATGGCGAAACAGATCGATACTCAATTTGAACGGTATAGTCACCACGAAATTCAGCGCGGTTGAGAAAAAGAGTTGAAACCAAAAAAGGGTCATAAGTCAACAAAAACTCAATGTACGTACCAAATTTCAACCTTTTAACTCAATCTGCAGAAGCGTTGGAGAAATTTTTCCAAATATATGAAAAAACAAATATATAATAATAATAATAATAATAATAATAATAATAATAATAATAATAATAATAATAATAATAATAATAATAATAATGTTTATTAGCAAAGCTATATGAAATACAATACAGTGACAATTAAATCACTTAAACTAAACCGGTGCAACATATTCGAAAATATAACTTATAACTCTAGTTCTTAACCTTTCATAATTATTACATTGTTTCAAGTTATTTGGTAAATCATTGAAAAAAATTAAACCCCCGTGCAACAAGCTATTAAAGAGCATATTTGAAGTAACATTATGTACATAAAAATTATTCATATTTCTTGTAGAGTATTTATGGATATCAGTTACAAGTTGAGTTTTGTTATATATATAGTTTGGAACTAACTTATTTTTAATTTTATAAATGATCTTAAGAGCCCCAAAAATCATCCTCTGCTTGACACTCATAAATTGTAATATGCCCAACATAAGGTTAATTGGAGTGTATTTGTTGCAACCCAAAATTAATCTCATTAATTTGTTTTGTAATTTCTGTAGTTTTTGCAGTTCACTTTGATTGATATTCATCATTAGTGACGAGCAGTAATCTATATGTGGCATAATTATAGCATTATATATTAAACGTTTCGTAAACCCATTCAAGTGTCTATTTCTACTCACAAAATACATTTTTCTTGATATTTTCCTCATAACATATTCTGTATGTTTTTTGAAATTCAAATTTTCATCAAGAAAAAACCCTAAGTATTTAAAATCACTTACTCTATCCAACACATTACTATTTACATTTATTTTTAATAATTCGTAGTCAAGAAGACCCAACTTATATTTACTGCCTATCACCATAAATTTAGATTTACTTATATTTACACTAAGGTTATTATCGCAAAGCCATTTATATACATTATTCAAGTCAAAATTTATATCATCTGTCATTTGGTCCAAATTGTTTCCACTTACATAAATCATTGTATCATCTGCAAACATAGTTAGCTCACATTTATTAACATAATGAACAATGTCATTTATATACAAATTAAAGAGAGTGGGCCCCAGAGTAGTCCCTTGTGGAACTCCAAACTTGGTTTTTAATTCTTCAGATATAGAACTTCTGAATTTAACTTTTTGTTTTCTCTGTTCCAAGTAGCACTTTATCCATTTTAGAACTGTACCCCCAAATCCCATTCTACTCAGCTTACGAACCAACAAGCTTCTGTCCACAGTTTCAAATGCACGCCGGAAATCTAAGAAAACCGCCAGCACGATATCACCCTTATCGATAGTTTTAAACCAATTATCACATACATTTATTATCGAATATTCACATGAATAGTTTCTTCTGAAACCCGATTGATTGTCCATTAAAATATTGTTAGCATCACAGAACTCTAACAACTGATTATTTACTGTATTTTCTAATATTTTTTCACATATGGGAACCGTGTTTATGGGTCTATGATCATCTGAATTAATTGTGTTGAAAATTTTTGGTACTGGCGTTATATACGATACTTTCCATAATCCAGGAAACATTCCATCTCGCAGTGATGTATTCATCACCTCCAGATAGCAATGACCTACAATTTCGAAAGCATCCTTTACTACTTTCGTACTAATCAAGTCGTCGACATTAGTGGTATGTTTCAAATTCCTCACAATTTCTCTTAAGTCATTCATTGACAAAGGTTTAAATACATTCATCACATTCTTTTGATTAATCTTTTTCAGGATCTCATCATGTTTATTAAATTTTGGGATGTATCTACTTATTTCTTCAATGCTACTTAAAAAATATAAGTTGAATTTCCTTGCAATATTGTTTTCTATATGTTCTTCAGTATTATTAAATTTTATAATAGGACTTAATTCTTTATTTTCATTAGGTAATATTTTCTTCAATTCTTTCCATATTTCGTTGTTGTTACGATTTGAAAATACACTATTGCAATATTTTGTTTTACTGTATCGTATTTTTTCCGTTACCCTATTTCTCATATCTTTATATATGTTCCAGTCGGATTCATTCTTTGTAAACGAAGCTTTACCAAATTGAGTATCCCTTACTTTAATTAAATCAAGAATTTCATGGTCCATCCATTTGTTTTGGTAATACCTCTGCGTTCTTTTTATCATTTTTGTGTGACAAATTTTATCTAGTGCATCCTTTATGTTAGATATTAAATTACTCGTAAGAAGGTTTACATCTGACAAGCTGCTGTTCCATTTTTTATTTCTTAATATAGTTTGATATTCAGTTGTATTATAATTTTTCATTATTCGTTTGGTAATTGTTAGATTATCATGATTCAATTCAGGCATTATGATGTTAACTTTCAAATTGAAATGGTCGCTAATTCTTGGATTTTTTATTATTTCACATTGGAGGTTCTTTTCATTTGTAATAATGTAATCAATCAACGTAGAGCTAGTTTTAGTAACTCTTGTGTAATCATTAATTTGTTGGTAAATATACGTAAAATGTAAAAAAAATATACGTAAACATTCAACCAAATTTCGATTATTTTGTTCTGCCTCGAAAACCACTTCAGATACCAAATGTCAGCTCATTTGGTATAATGCGAAGGATATTTAAATGAAAATTAAAAACAAACAATGGCGGCGGCTGAGTATATTTACCTAAATTTTGGTACATTCGTTCGGCAACGAAAGCAATACCAGTTACCAAATTTCAGCTTTATTGACTTGATGGGAGCTGCTGGATATGTAACTGAAAATATCAGACATGAAAAATTTTTCGAAAATAGAGGTCTAGGAGGTTTTATACGCATGAAAAACCTATTCTCGCACCTGACTGCTTTCCTTCAATACACTGCAATAGTATGTATTTTATGGAAAAATAAAATCAAAAAGATTCTGCAAACTTCCAAATGTCGGGGATATATTTCTGATGTTGAAAAATTACAAGTTTTGGATTGAGTTTGATGCGATTTCGGTACTGTATTTAGATCGGGGTTGCAAGAAATCATGATTTTTTCTAAAAAAATAAAAATCACATGACATGAGATCACATCCACATCGTAATTAACATCCAGAAATTCGAAAATTGTACTCCTTAATGAAATAAAAATTATTATCAATTAAATTGGTATATTCTCAATTTCGACGAATAAATTTGGACTATACTTTTTATTACTATATATTATTTATTATCAAAATAATATTACAAATTATTACTGTAGTTTGAACTGACCTTTATCCCTAGCCTATCGTTAAATACTATATCGATACATTTTATCTTTGGTTGAAATGGTAACATAATTTTTTGGAACTGAAGGTATTTTAGTAAAACTATTCAATATTTGTCCGTTGAAACTCAAACCCAAAAAACAAAAAAAACTGTTTTTTAGCTTCATACACCATCTTAAAAAACCGCGCAGGCTAATTTTCAGATATGTTGTTTATAATTAATTGTCACAGTTTTTTCCACCGGTTTGAAAAAACAGTATATGCACTCCTTTGCCGAAAGTTTGAAGATGGCAAAATTTTAACTGAATTTACCCTAATTTCGATAGTTTTGTTGTATATCCAGAAACTCTCCATATACATTCATATATTCATTTGGTTTGCTGGGAGCCGCTAGAGATATCAATATATACTGGTAAAAAATTAATATATTTATATGTCAGACATCAAAAACATTTCGAAAATCGTGGTCTAGTAGGTCTATAATGGATTCCAAAACGACTCCGAAATATCATTGTTAACTTTCAATACAGTTCAATATTCCAGAGTTTAGCAAACTGTGAGTCGCGACGCCCTAGGTCGCCGTGAAACTGTGTAAAATTAGCTCGTGATCGCAGAATATTCTTGCAAGTTGTTAAGTCTTCTGGATCGTAAGGTATGATGAGGCTATACATGCCGATGTGCCTTTCGCGATAAATCTGGAATATTTTGGAAGATCCTTCGGAAAGCATATAAGCAAAATCGAGTTAACTTTCGACAAAAATTCGAAATACAAATTTGACTGCATGGTATTGACAGAATTTTCGATTTTAGTTGAAGATGAATACCCCCATTGATGTGATAAAACCCAGTGGTTTTTTATTGAATTTTCAATGACGTATCTGTGAAAAACTGGATTTTCGGCGGTCGCTGTAATGAAAAGCAAGTACATAGTGAAAATCAACATGAAAAGGTTTAATTCCACGTTCTGAGAAAAAACACAACGGTTTGAAGGCTCATCCATCATATTAATTATTAATTAGGTTCATATTATTAAAGTAAAAATAAAAATATTGAATAATGAAAACATACAAGCTTTAGGTTCTTTAATATCCTACTTATATCAGGGTAGGGCGCCGTGGAATCGGACGGACCGGAATTCGGTCCCGCTGACCTGACTTTTTCTAACCTTACTAACCTAAGGTCCCTGTGAGCAGGTAGTCCCTTCCGCAGGTAGCGGGACCGAATTCCGAAACACCGGTGGAATCATTTCAATTAGAAAAGGCGTCGCGACTCGAAAAAGTTAGTGAACCCCTACAATAGTCTATCATTTTCGGGGAAAATACCACTAAAAATGAGAAAGTTAGTGTCTACTTCCAGCATAACCAGAAGAGTTAAAAGTATTTAGGAAAGAAAGTTCAGCTCCAATTATTAGTCTCATCCCCAAAAGTGATTCTCCATATATAGGAGACCTTCCAACTAAAAGAACAATCCTCTTTAGGTCTTTGATAATATATATGTATGTACGTCTTTTTCCAACCTTTCAGAAATTCATTAACCCATTTATTTCTGATATAGAAAATATATGTTTCATATAAATAAATCGAAATAAAAGTGATACTTCATGGTTCGTTTCAGTGAATCAGTCCGCCATTCTATAGAACTGTAGGTTGCTATCTTTATGTAACACGTGAATGTTCTACCCGTTTAAAATGCACACATAGAAACCCATTAGCGATGAAGACTTGTGTCCGAAAATGAATCGTACTATTGCATCACTCTAATTATGTGCTTTTGAGGTACGATATCTAAAAATATATGGAAATCAGGACAATTTTCATGGACATAAAAAACAAGATGTCTAGTTTGTTTCGATATGTGAAGAATGGGCAAGCATCTTCAAAATGAGTATAATAAAATCTGACAACTCAGTTATGCGGATTGTGAAGTATATTTTGTTGTCTGAAATAGGAAAGCTGATAATTAAATCGCAGCTTATATTGTATCATGTAAGATGGATAGTTTAATTGAATTTAATATAAGTATTTCATTGAAATATTCCTGGTTAGTGAATATGATTGACGAAAATAGTGAGAGATTCGTTGTGATTGTTGTGTTGATAAGATTGAAACAAAGTCCTTCTCATTTTGGTTTGAACTATATCGAAAGTAAACAGTAAGATGCAGAAGTGGTTTTCAAATCTTATTTATTCCTGTTCGGTCACGATTTTTGAGGATTATTCAATATCTGATAAATAAATAAATATATATATATATATATAAATACATCGTGGAAAAAATGTATGGACTTACCCTAATAATATCCTACATTTTGACCAAATTATTTTGTTCATTTACTGACATATGTCAAAAATATGACGTCATCGACTTGTTTCTTAAATGACAGTTATAGCATGCGATACAGCATTTGAAAGCTCTTGCTTCATTTAGTATGTTCCTAGATTTTCATGCGATTCCGTAGCTCCATTTCAAAATGGCGGCGGCCCAATTGTGAAGATTATTTTTAATTGACTCCCAGTAAAAGAATAACTCTTTCCCGTTTTATCAGAAAAAAAACAATCAATCATCAAACTTAGACAGTACTAAGGCTTTTTCATTCAATTCCTGTCCTTACATCGAGTTTCTAGGCCTGAGCTTGTTTTTTAATTCCATGGTGAAACATGAAATTCGATATCTCAATGGCATTGCAACAAAAGTTTTGGAAGGCCGCAATTTTGAAACGGAGCTACAGAATCGCATGAAAATCTAGGAACCTACTGAGTGAAGCAAGAGCTTTCATATAATGTATCGCATGCTATATACTGTCATTTGAGAAAAATGTCGATGACGCCATATTTTTGACAGATGTCAATAAAAGAACAAAATAATTTTATCAAAATGTATGAAACCGAAAAACTAAATTGACATGTTCGAGCATTTTCCATAAAACCTGAAGGCTACCAAATTATTGGGATAAGTCCATACTTTTTTCCACACTGTATATATATATATATATATATATATATATATATATATATATATGTATATATATGTATATCTATATATATATATATATATATATATATATATATATATATATATATATATATATATATATATATATATATATATATATATATATATATTATACAGAGTGTCCCTCGATGATTAAGAAAGTGTTTATCTCGAAACCTGAGAGCAATAGACATTTGTAATTTTGGGGATGTAAATGAAAGCAATCAATGCAGCTGTGTTTGATATTATGTTACCCGATGAGCTTTTTGTTTTCGGTTACGTGACATCAGATTCAAAATTATTGATGGGACAATGTATATTTTGGCATTTCTATGTTCCTTCCGAAAAAAAAATTCTAACAAACTAACACACTTGTGGTCTAATACGAATTTTTGTCCCACGACGATTATGACAAACTTCTGAAAAGAGCAATTGCCACGGATCACCCTGTATACTATATTTGGGCAGTCCTATATTTTCTGTGATGAGCAGCAAAATATCTATATGTCTCCTTCTATACTGAGACTGCGTAAGGTTAAAGGGCAAGTGTCTTAAAATTCAGTAGATGTAAGTGATTAGGTCGAAAGTATTTTATGTTTCTATCCGTAGTTATTTATGCTAATACTCTTGTAGTACGGGCGAAATCAATATATAGATCCTAGACTTATATCATGTCGTAAAAGAGAAACCTCGTCCGCATGATAATATATACTTAATATGAAATGACCGATCGGTATCATGTTGTTTGCAACAACGACAACACGCTGAAACCATCGGATAAATAATGTTTTTTGTACATTTAAATCGAGGGATAGATATATAGTCAATTTTGATAAACTACCTACTAATAGCTCAAGATACCAGTGAAGCGGGTAGTGGCATCAGACAATTATTGTACGCGCAAACTTTATCACACTACAATGAGAAATGATGAATATTTCTCCAAATTATGCAAGTTATGCAAATTTTTTGTTTTTACAATAATTATATATAGTGAAGATAATTATTAGGTATACTAGCTTCAGTGTTATGTGAAGTCGTATAAGCAGAATACTATGTGTCTAGTAGCAAACGAAAATGCGATTCCTGAATAAGGAAGGTTTCTACAGCCATGGAGTAACAGGATTGAGTGTTCGAGTCAAGACATCGAATTTCACTGCTCCACCTGAACATAATTCTTTAGGTATATATATATATATATTTGAATATGTATCTGACTCATGAACCATCTTATTTATATTGTAAATAATTCTTTTATTGGGTTTCTGGTTCAGTTACATATCATAAAACACATTCACAATGTTCAAACTCGACAGAAACGAACAATTATAGTTTTACCTTTCACTTGGAAATTGAGATCTTTTAACACATAAATAAAACGATCACATCTCTAACGAACGTTGTACCTATATGATTGGATCTGGCAGACGGTCTTTATGCGATGACATGACATATGTAAATTTGATAAAGGTTAAAATAGTAACCGAAACGTTATTAGAACAATTTCAACATCATTTCTGTTTTAACTGAACCAGAAAACCCAATAAAAGAATTATTTATATATATATATATATATATATATATATATATATATATATATATATATATATACTGGGTGTCCCAGTATACCTGTTCCAATAAATTATCTGAGCCATTTCGAAACATAAAAATTTGAAAATTTCATGATCTTCAATTCGTTCAAGGAACTTTCAACTGAGAAAAACAAAAATTGAAAGTCACTTCCGGTTTGACCGGAAGTTACTCTGACTTTTTTATTTCGAATAGCACCCTGTATATTTTTGGCAATTTTTTATTTTTAATTAAAATTATCTTTCCAATAATGTATTTCACTTTGTATTTCATATTTGATTTGATGGAGAAAACGTAAATTGAAATTTTTATAGAAAATGAAAATATTACACCAAATAATATTGCATGAGTTGAATAAAAATGACTCTTCGAATTTTCATTTTCATTCTTTCATTTGAACAATCACTTCATTTATCAATACGACAAGAACGTGAATATATTTTTCACTATACCACTAGAAGGATAACATATCTCACACAGGTAGGCATATTCATAATAAATGAATGGCCTGCGCTATTATGGCCATATACCATAAACTTAATGCAAAGATAAATTATGAAAGAAATAAAATATCTGTGATTATAGTACCGATCGATTACTACACAAATTATTGCCGAAGAGCACTTTATTGCGGTCTCAGTATAAAATAAGTCGGAGGTAATAACTCAAGAAAATATCCTCCTATAAATGTCGGAATGGTAAAAATCACTAATGAAACAGTATGGAAAATCGGAGTTGCTTCATGCCTATTGCTCAGGATCTTGATGTGAAAAAAATACCTTGTTTAATATGTGCACTGTCATTTTGAAATTATTACGTATTGAATCTGTCAACCTTGTAATTAAACAAACTGTTCGAGCATTTTCATTTGTCATATGACAAGGTTTAAATGACATTCATGGCAGATGTCTAAAAACTATGAACCTGAATTAAATATAAGTTCAACTATTGTGAGTATAATATTTTGATTTGAGATTTACCTTCTAACTCAAATAACCATTGATAAGAAAAGTTGAGTCGAATTCATCTATATGAAATTATAGCATTAAAAATAAGTTTAATTTTTCACATGTATATTATTTGTTGATTTTACCTTAGATACGATTGCTATAAATACACTCATTATGCCCTAGGGCGTTATGATCGGGCATTATGGATCATAACGCCCGCTCATTGTACGAGGACAACTGAAGCAACTTCCATTGATTAAATACTTCATAATCCTCCCCCCGGATTTCTTGGGCAATGAATTATTTGCAGCTTTGGCTGCATTTTCTATGATATTCTTGGTTACATTCATTTTCGTTTCCATTATTTCTATAAGACTACATAAAGAAAGCAGCAATGACATTCACTTGATATGATGACAAAAATATTCACAAACGTCAAAATATCAACAAATGACATGCCTACTATGAGAAGGAAAATGAAAAGTCTAGGAGTAATGAACTCATTTCAAAATCAATTTTTCATTATAATAAAATAATTTCTTCGTGAAAAATAAAATATTGTATGCACCAAGTGCGTTACTAGATCCTAACGCCCATCGGGCGTTAGGATCTATATAACGCACTTGGTACATTAATAACAATTGTGAAACTTGCCGACTTTTAGACATATTTTGCACGAAAAGAAAAGACTATTGCACTGTATCGGAAGTCAACAGTGAGATGCGGGAGTGGTTCTTGAATCCGTTTGGTAACTCCTGGACCACAATTTAAAAATATTTTTGACCTATTTAAAATGGAATCACCCCTGTAGATAACGCATTATTCAAGTTTTCCAAGAATATTAAGCATCAAAAACTGTATTTTTCTCTGTTAATAAAGGTAATAGTGTAGTAGCTTACTTTTGTTTTAAAATTTCACTGAACCACTGGGTTTGTAGTCGTTGTAAATACAAACCATCAAAATTTCATAAAAAAATATTGGTTCATAACGAAGTTACAACAACATCAATTTTGGAAGTATTTGATTGTAATTTTTAGTTAGGTTATAGACATATTTAAAATCTGGAAATCTTTTATTTTGGTTTGCTATTGAAGCGTGGTTTTTCAAATCCATAATTCATTCCTCTGGAATCGTATCTCCACGCGATGCACTTCGAGCGAAAAATACGAGCATATGAATCCGTTGATAACGCGTTTTTTTCTTTTCCTGGTATATTTTGGCATCTCCAGCGACGTTCATCTTAACAAATGGAATGAAATTTGGTATATTTTTTCTGACGCAGAACAAAACCATCAAAGTTTCGGTATATTCGGTGAAAAATAAGGCATCTTCAAACTTTGGGGATACAATATATCTGAAATACAGCAATCGAGAGCTCTTTGGATGGTGTGTGTAGGAGAAAAAACGGATTCTGAATGATTTTTGCACACCAAAACCATCTCATAATTAGGTAGAAAATTTGTACATGAATTTAGTTGATGTTAGGGAAGTACTTTTGGAGGTATAAATTTTCTTCTTGAAATTTATGTGTCACAATTATATCAAATATGAGTCAAAATGAACTAGAACTGATTATAATATTCACTTGAGGTGACAAGCATATCAAATAAAGTCAAAATGGACAAGAACTCATAAGCTACACTGATCGTGTAAAGAAAAATTGACAAAAACAGTTAAACTGACAATTCTAATAAAACGGAGACAGAAATGAGAACTGAAATGATCGTGTAAAAAGCCTTTTAGCTTCTATTTTATGTAACTGTGCAATAAACATAAAGAATAATGATAGTGAATATTTCAAATAGAGAGTAGTTAAGACTAATTAGAACACTACAGCAAAAATGTTAGAAGAGAAGTACTATAATGATTATAAAGACCTAATATGTAAATTGAATATGTATTCAGCAAATTGTCATATAGAATTAGAATCAAGCTTTTTCTTATCGAACTAAATATAACGTTAATGATTCGAGTTTGCTTACCCTTAATCAATTCAACTCAAAAAACGGCCAGAAAAAATTACGCTCTTTGAAAAGTCAAGTTTACATAGACAAAAATGCTCTCGTCTAATTATAATAACTATAATATTGATTGCTTTTTTTATATAAGAATTCAAAAAATATCTTTGGTTTAGCTAGCCAAACTAATTCTTTGTATTTCGCGAACGCTTTTATGATTCCCTAAGATTGTTTCTTATTATTTGTGTATTCCTTGATCTACGTTGGTTAATTTTCAGTATCTATCCATATATGAAGAAAGGCCGAATTATCAATATTGGCCAGTTCGCTTGCATGGCCATTTGATAATAATTTTCAATTATTAAATGTCTTTTCTTGTGCAAGTTCGGTTCGTGAATCAGAGATTATATTCAACAATATTCAAAGATATATGAAAATATACTTCCTGGTGACAGGAGGTGGGGCGTAGATAGGTTTATGGTTAGTGGGGGTCTGAGTACTGCGCCGCAGAGAAAATCGCCTGGGCGACAATTTCTGGTGGGTAAATAAAATGATGCAGGCGAAATTTTTTGGGGTACTTTTTTTGTACCTATAATTTTGCCAACAAATGATTTTTTTCATCTCTTTGGAGCTTTCTTTCGTTTACGTTAGTAACTAACCAACCCAAATTAAGTCAACTAACTGGTAAACTTGAAAAATAAACGCAAGAATAATATACTTTTGATCTAATTCATATTTGAAAAAAATCATATGTAAACAGAATCATTTCATATTAAAAATATTTATACACAAAATTTGAAAAAATATTACCCACTTATCAGATAATAATTTTATTAAAAAAATTATTAATTTTATCTGCACAAACATAACACAAACGCGTTTTTTCTATAGAATATTACTGGTGAAAATAAATTAGAACATATTCCGTTTATCAGCCCATTCAACTAGTAGACTAGATAATATACATAGTAATTCAGCAAACCTAATATTCTATATCTTAAAATAAACAGCTGTAAGCGTAACCTATAAACATATGAAACAAAATCAAGTTTTCTCGTACGTGGCTTGGAAAACCAATCAATAACAACATCAATGTTTATTTCAATATCTTTGCTTATATTTAATAGAGTTAAACTAAGTAATCTTTCCTGACCCATCGTAGACCTTAACCACGGTTTAAGCCTCTTGAAAGCGAAAAATAACCGTTATCTGAAGCAGTGTATATATGTTGGAAAATACTTCTCAATTGCAGAGCTTTAAGGTATCTAACGCCGTTTCTGGTAATAAATTTGTTTTATTTTTTGTTTTTTTTGCATTCATTTATTTCCGATCGCAACAAATCTGATAAAATTTCTACGGAATTATTTTTAAATTGCAGCTGTTTATTTTTGAATTGAATTATTTAATTATTATTTCATATTTCTGAATATATTTTTGGTCCTTCAAATATTATTTTATTGATGTATTTTTTAAATTCTACTTTCTACCGGTTTAACTATTTGAGATATTCTATTTTAATCCTACAAGGGCGCTACTGTCCCCCTGTACCCCCAACCCCTATCTACGCTGGTGCCAGATGACTACTAGAAAAACAACAAATCATGAAAAATATACTTGTCGAACATGGTCAATTTCATACATTACATAAAGTGAACAAGGAAAATTCTTTAATAATTTAAAAATTATCAAATAACTTTACAAGGAGCTGGTTATACGTATTCCGCAACGCAAAATCTGCATTCACAATCTAACGGTGAATTATAGAAATCGTCAAGTCTTCACGGCAAAATCTGCATACAGCAGTTTCGATCTTATTAAATCCCATTAGTGCAGCTTATTTGACCTGGAGTGAATTAACAAATTCCTAATTATTCCTCAATATTAATCGTGATCGGTAACACCTTCTGGATAACAACCCAGAGCGCCCTCCCACCAAAAAGCTGCACTGATGAGATCTAAAAAGATCGAAACAGCTGTAGGTATGCAGATTTTGAGTCGCGGTGACTTAACGATTTCTATAATTCACTGTTAGATTGTGAGTGTAGAATTATCGTCGAAGAATACATATAACCAGCGCCCTTGGAAAGTTGTTTGATACTTTTTAAATTATTAAAGAATTTTCCTTGTTCACCTCATATAATGTATGAATTTCACTATGGTCAACAAGTATGTTTTCCATGATTTGATTGTTGTATATTGCGTATTACGCTACTAGTATCTACGGAGCGCGCTCTCGTGAGTATATCCAGAGGTTTTTAATTCACTATGTTAGTGTGCCTTGGAATCATATACGCTACTGTTGTAGAGTAGATATGTTCCTGTCAGTAGGAACGTGGTCTCGCGACAAATGTCTGCATTTTCTATCTAAACGGTGAATAGTTGGTTCCCAATATCTTTGGTGGGAGGGCGCTCTGGGTGTAACCGACCAGAATTTGAGTCGGAGTGACTTGACGGTTTCTATAATTCACCGTTGGATTGTGAATGCAGATTTTTCGTTGCGGAATACGTATAACCAGCTCCCTAGGAAAGTTGTTTGATAATGTTTAAATTATTGAAGAATTTTCCTTGTTCACTTTATGTAATGTAGGAAAACAAAACTCATAGGAATACTGTCCTATAGTATCGAGTGCACTTGAGTGTATTTGAGATAATATTTCAGTTATTTACTGGAATCGAATAGTAGGAATTTCTATTTGAATATTCGATCCACCGTTACCAGCATTCAGATACAGGAGAAAGAAAACTGTTTCAATTGACAGAATGGTACGCATATATTATCTACAATCTCATCGCACACACGTTCACCATAGATGGACGACGGTATCTCAATGCGAATAATGCGCAACTAGAATCTATTAGAAACTGTTAGTTATGTAAAGAATGATTCATGTCCAATTTGTACAAATTGCTCAAGTTGGCTTATGAATATGTAATAAATGTATTAATAAATATGACTGAGAATTTTATATGATCTAATAAAATAAGTATGTAAATCGTTTTCAATATGGTACCACGTACCGTGTCTTATACGTTTGTCTTCAATTCTTATGGTAGTAGCTCTTTAAATAATTAATTGCAACTTGTGTCTCGGGACTAATTGAATTAAAATGATTTACACACATTTTCATTCCCATTGTTTTACCGGAATTCTTTTATATCCAGAAACTATGAAATACATTTAATATTTATATATATATATATATATATATATATATATATATATATATATATATATATATATATATATATATATATATATATATATATATATATATAGTGTGCCCTGTGCCCTACCTGGAACCAAAGCGATCTGTATACAGAAAACTATCCATAGGAGAATTTTGAAAATTTGGCACATGACATTTCCGGTTATACCGGAAGAAGGCGTCAACTTGCTTATTTCAAATAAAACATCCTATACATTATTACAGATTTCGATTCTAGGTAATATTTCAACTAGACTTTGTGTATTATGTCCTATACCTAAGTTTTTTTGACATATTAAATGACAAAAATGACGTTTGCGTGCTCTAAAGTAATCAACTATTTTTCTTATAAGGAAAGCGTTATTTATTAATTTAAATGATATTTCTATCTGAAAAATAGTCATTTCATGGGAATTTTGAACTATTTCTTTAAATTAATACAGAATGGTCAAAAATGAAATTCAGAAAACTGTCAAAAGTCTATTTTTTGAAATGGAACCTCTTAAATTGTATAGGTTTGTCTTATTAAAAAATTAACATAAGGGTAAATTTGTATATCTCTGAAGTTTCTAGTTTTTGAAATATTGCCAAATGAATAATTTGCATACGGTAATTTTATTACATATTTTTTCAAATATATCTAGGTAACTACGGCGGTAATAAAAACCAAAAATTGTTATTATGACACTGTCACTTACTATTTGAAAAATATTAATTACAATGCCGGGGCGACGATTATTAAAATTTATTTATTATTTATGGTTTCCTCAGAAAAGAAAACCATCACAATGTGCAATTAAACAAATTATTAAAAATTCCAAAAAATTTGGATCTGTTCAAGCATTAGCGGAAAGAAACCATTCTCTCATTAACAATGATAATGTTGAAATTGTTTAGAGAATTTCTAGAACTTTTAGCTGGTCAATATACCAGTGCATTTAATTAAAAAAAAGGAAAACACTTAATTTAGAAAAATTCAAAGAAACATTTTTTAAAGTAAAGCGAAGCAGTTCATCTCCACAGACTTTGTTGGATATGCGGTGAAAATATCCCGAAATGGCACTATTATTGGTTTTTTTCGACCAGTTCGTTTGACGATTTGTAGGAAAATATTTTTTTTATTTGATGGAGTTGTAATTGCATCATATGAAAGCTTTTTTATAACACAAAATCCACTTTTCATATATTGTACTTGGTGTTTTATTATTCATGTTTCGTTCTGGATGTTATGAATATATTTCTTATATTGTTTAATATTTATCATTAATTATACTTCATGTACGTTTATAACATATGTAGTTGCAATGCTTTTATATATGTATTTGTAGTTTTCAGTTTGTAATGTTATCTGGATGTATCACTTCTATTTTTCTTTTTGACAAAATTTGTAATAATCTTATGACAAGTGAAATGTATCTCTTTATCCATTAATATAACTTCCATTATTTAGGAATATGTAAAAACATTGATATACTTTCATGTCCCTCACGGTGCACCAGCTTTTATACTCACACCTTATTTCACTCTACGTGAATTTTTTACACATTAATTACAAATTATCACACCTATTCCCAAATTTGTTACAGAACTCAAGTTATGAGGGTGTGGTGTAGAATTAGTCTAAAGCTGCACCACACTCATACCATATTGATTATTTCTGATTCAGAATTACACTTAATTACACATAATTATAACCATTTCCGGCCTCATTGCAATTCCACAATTCCAAAAAATAGATAGCGCATCGAAAAATTATGACAATAACAAATAAATATAAGGATATTCATTTATTACAATAGCCCACTCGGTTTTATGGATACCAAAAATATTAAAAAAGAAGCTGCAAGTGAGTGGGGTGTAGTGAAATAATTGATAAGAATTTTCACGAGACAAAAAATTATAAAATTATCGAAAATAAAACAGAAATACATGGTTTTCAAAATATCACAATAGCCCACTCGGTTTTACCGATACAAAAACTGGTCAGCAGGACTGAGAAAATAAGAATAAAAGATAATCCTTTGTGTGATTGTGGGGAACTGGGAACACCTGATCATCTTTTGTTGGCCTGTAGCAACTTTCGGCACCACTGTAGCATATTTGTAAAACAACTTGGCAACCTCCTTAAATTTTATCAGCCATTCAATCTAGGTTTCATTTTACTACAGAAAAATCTAAACGTCTATAAACTGTTGTACAAGTGGATATGTTCGACCGGTCTATACTTTTAAGCTGTGTTAAATTTGAACTGTGTTATATTAGAACTATGTTATATTTGAACTATGTTATATTTGATCAGTGTTATATTTGAACTATTTGAATGTACTAGTTACGATGTATTGTTAAATAATTGTTGACTGATGACAGAGTAGTCAAGGTCATTTGCAGCGACAACGCTGTTTTTGAAATAAAAAAAAGAACATAATAAAATAGAAGCTGCAAGTGGGCGGGGTAGTATAATAATCGACAAGAATTTTCACGAGACAAAAAATTGTAGAATTATCGAAAATAATATAGAATTACAGGGTTTTCAATTTATTACACTACCCCACTCACTTGCAGCTTCTTTGTTATCATTTTCTTAATCCTGTTGACCATTTTTTGTATCCATAAAACCGAGTGGGCTATTGTAATAAATGAATATCCTTGTATTTATTTGTTACTGTCATAATTTTTTTCGATGCGCTACCCATTTTTCGGAATTGTGGAATTGTAATGAGGCCGTAAATGGTTGTAATTAATTATAATTAATTGTAATTATTTACAGAAAAGTTCTGAATCAAAAATAATTAATATGGTATGAGTATGGTGCAGCTTCAGACTAATTCTACACCACACCCTCATAACTCGAGTTCTACAACTGTAATACATTTGGGAATAGGTGTAATAAATTGTAATTAGTGTGTAAAAAATTCACGTAGAGTGAAATAAGGTGTGAGGTATAAAAGCTGGTGCACCGTGAGGGACATTATACTTTCGGGTATAGTATAAAAAAGTAATATTTAGTTTTCCTAACAATTCAATAAATAATTGATCCATCAATCCTCTATTCAAAATTTTCAGTGACAAACGAACAACTTGATAGAACTCCAAATTCTCTCATCTTACGCATGTTTGGTTGTCGAATAAAATTTGAATTAATCACCATCGTATTAACTCTACTCATCGAGATGAATTAATAGCATCAGCAAATAACGAATATATTGGAACGACTGATCTGTAGCCCGATAAGCTGCGGCACAAAAAGCCACCTTAAATAAAGACGTTTTTCCTGTCAGATATTTATGAGCATATATTCCTTATAATCATATTTTGTATCTTATCCTTACTCCACTATTATTTATTGAAAGCTTGGTTCAAAGAATACCATATTTTTTGCGAATAATACGATATGATAGAAAGGAAAAAAAAAAAAAATTCAAATTCAACCATGCTTATTGAAATTTGGGCGAGGTGAGTAAGGAACCATGTAATTTTTTCGCCGGTAATGTTAATGTGAATGTTTTCATTTGGAGTAGTTCTCAAAACTATTTTCTGAAGTGATAAATTAAAATACTCACTAAACAAACAAGAAACAAAATACAAATTTTTATATCTAGATATCTTATTCACAGAAATACATTTATTAATGCTTTTATTCTAATTTTCAGAAGATTGCGCTCTTTAGGAATATGATTTATTAAATGTAATCCGAAAATTAGAGTACTCATGTATTCATCATTATTTTTTCTTATTAATTCATTTTTTTTTGGGGATCCTTGGTTACCGCTGCATTTTGAATGCACTAATATTTACTATGATGTCAGTATCTTTCTGAAATTTTATAGAAATGATGGTATTAACTAATAATGTACGAAATTTTAAAACTTTTTCTCACACATGAATTGTTTGTATTTTCTGTGAAATGGAATTGAAAAAAGTGATAATTCTTCATACCTAAATGAGAAATACTGATTCGAATAATATGTAGTTTCAGCTTCTATATTGATCTGAAGTTGCCAAAATGTATCGAAAAAAAATATAAACATATTATATAATTATGTAAATATATATATATATATATATATATATATATATATATATATATATATATATATATAATATATATATGTAAAGAAAAGCTATATTTTTTCTTTAATTTAAATTTTCCCGCACACCGCAAACATCATCACCTAGTGTCAACGTGACACATCAAAATGAATCTGTCTGTGGTGACAAAAACCTAGAAGCATTTGTAAATATTAAAATATTATTGTTTAAGAATTTCATAGATTTTAATTGTGGTTTGGAAATTGGAATTGATAACATTAAATGTCGTTTCTTTTCTTACAGAGAAACTCAATTGTGTTTGATTGACCGTGTCGTCCAAATCACTGAAATAATATCTTATAAAACGACATTTCTTGTCACAAAATGGAAAAATTGAAATTTACGTTTCAAGTAAAAGCAACACCAGATGGAAAGACTAATCACATCGGCGTAACCTCAATCACCACACAAGATGACAAAGTTTTTCTCATTCCTGAAGAATATCAAGCCGTATCACTTCATAAACATATTCATACCTCGAAAACGTTCGTTATGATGAAAAATACATTGAAAAAAAGATATCAAACTAGGAATGTTTGGATAAAAACGACAGAGGATATATTAAAAACGTATGTTGATGAAGATGAAAACATGATTTTTCAGGACCAATTTTTAGAGGAAACTAACCCAAGAACAATTGTCTAGTGTTAGTAAAAAGGGTTCAGAAGATTTTATAGTGAAAAATTTTGGAAAAGTTAGTGAAGGTCAAGACAGAGAAAAAAAAAGCTTAAAGCAGTTAGCGGACAGGTTTGTAATTGAAAATTTGACGGAAGAAATTCAAGTGCATATCAATGAGATGGAAATATTTGAAAAAGAATGTGCAAGGTTTGATATAGCAAAAGAAGAAATAAAATTGAAATTCTTCAGATTATTTTTAGAAAAATCATGTACTGATTGGTATTCTTCTATGATGCTAAAGCTTGGTTTTAAAATTCTGAGTGGTCAGAATGGAAATCAAGTTTTTTTGCAAACATATGCCAATAAGGGTTGGACCACTAGCAAGTATGCTTTATCTTTCCAAGTATCAATCAGGATTTTTGTTAGAATATGCAATAAAAAAGAAAAACTTTTATTAGAAGTAAGAAAAACAATGGATGAAGGGACCCTCATTGGATATAATAGCTGCTGGATTTACCAGATTTTATAACGGACAAAATTAACAACAAAGAAGGAATTGAACACACAGAAGGACATATTCAAATAACTTGGCAGACTAGAACACTTAGTCATAAAGAAAAAAAATTTCAAAAGAAAAGAAGATACAAAGAGATTTATAAAAATGTAGTTATTTGTGAAAAATTGAATAAAGGTGTTCGCTATCATGCAGAAGATTCCTGTTGGTTTAAAACAAAAATAAACACGGAGAAAGATAAAAGGCAAAATAAAGCTCGTCAATAATTCAGAATTGGAATGTGAATTGCAGTGTGAAGATCAAAAAAACTAACAGCGCCGCCATTAATTCAAAGTAAAATTAAACACTCAATGAAAATATTGAAGTATTTGGAATCTACGACTCGGGGTCTAATGTTTCATTGATAAACTCAAAATTGTTAAAGATAAATAATAAGGAAACCAGTCACATCCAACAAAACAAATTTGAAAACGATTAATGGCGTTAAAAAGGCAATTGGTATAATTCACTCGAATGTAGCCATTTTTGATTTTGAAAAAAAAATGAATGTTTTCGTTATTGACAAAAGAAAATTTCGATTATGATTTTCTAATAGGGCTAGATTTAATTAAAGAATTCTATTTAGTTCAAAAACGAAAACTTAAAAATCATGCAGAAAATAACCTATACAAAGAGACGAAATAGATTCTAAGGAAACAAATAAATCAATGTAAATTCTAGGGAAATAAAATCTGATAATTTAGTCAACTTTAACGAAGATATCAGTGGAGAAAACTTCAAAAATTTGCACAAATCATCTCGACTATCAAAAACAGGCAGTAATTGATGAATTAATAATGGAAAATAAAACTGTGTTTGCAAAGGACAAATATGACATTGGTAGAGTGAAGGATTATGAAGCAACACATTGATTTACAAATAAGAAAAATATTGCTGTAAAAAGGCCATACCGTTGCACATTAGAAGACAAAAGGGAAATTGAAGATCAGATTGCGAAATTATTAGAAAAAAAATATAATAGAAGAATCATATAGCCCATTTGCAGCACCAGTTACATTAGCTTATAAAAGAGATGAAAATAAAAGATCAAGATTGTGCATTGACTTTCGAGACTTAAATAAAATAGTTGTACCTCAATCACAGCCCATTCCCTCTTATTGAGGACCTGATAGTAAAAACAAGAGATTGCAAAATTTTTCTCTCACCACTGGATTCTAAATCAGCATTTTGGTCGATACCTTTTGCGTAATCACAGATAGACATAAAACTGCATTTGTGACACCAAGAGGGACACTATCAATGGAACTGTTTGCCATTCGGCTTAAAAAACATCTCCAGCCATAATTCCAAAGAATAATGTTGTAACATAATACGAAAACATAAGCTGGGAGAGTTTACAGTTACAATCGATGACATTTTGTTTATTCTCCAAATCTTTCTCAGAGCATGTGACACATCTGAACCTACTATTTCAAGCAATTAAAAGCGAAGGTTTAAAAATAAAATTTTCTAAATGCACATTTGCAGCTGACTCGGTTAAATACTTGGGTCATGTAATACAGAATAATTTCAGTGAGACCACTTAAAGATAACTTAAATATCAATAAAAAATTTCCCAACTCCACCAAAACCCAAAAAAATGTGAGACAATTCTTGGGAAAAATTAACTTTTATCATAAGTATGTGCCAAATATTGCAATGAAATTGGAACCATTGGCATAATCTTTTGAGAAAAGGACAAACCTTCAAACTGGACTAAGGCATGCCAAGATTCATTTGATGAAATGAAACAAATTACTATGTTTCTCAACCAATATTAACATCTTTGATCCAAACCTACCTATTCATATATATACAGATGCTAGTATACTAGGAGTAGAAAGCAGTCCTAAAACAGCCACAAGAAAATAATGAAGAAAAACCAGTGGCATATTTTTCCAAAAAATTGAATGATGTGCAAAAAAGGAAGAAAGCCATATATTTGGAATGCTTGCAATTAAAGAATGTGTAAGCTAATTGGCAGCATCTATTGATTAGGTAGGAAGTTCACTGTGTTTTCAGATCATAAGCCATTAGAGAATATGAACATAAGGTCTAGAACAGAATGAAAAACTAGGCGATCTAACATACTACTTATCTCAATATGATTTAGAAAATTAAATATTCTCCAGGGAGAAACAATATCGAAGCTGATTGCCTTAGCAGGAATCCAGTTCTGTGAACCAAATGAGAACCTTGAAGATCAGTTAAAAATAGTTAAACTTAATAACACTAGAAGATTTATTAGAAGATCAGATAAAAATGAATATATACAGAGCAGAAAAAACAAGTTAATAACAAAAGACAAATTATACTACAAAAAAGTGAAAACTTAAAGAGAAAATAATTATAATCAGAGAAATTCAGCATGAAATTCATTAAAGGTACATACAGATCTAGGTCACATAGAATTAAAACAAATGCAAAAGAATGATAAGCTCAGTTTATAACAGCAGAAAACATGACGAAAAACATAAAAAGAATCTGTGAAAATTGTATAATATGTTTAAAAAATAAATCAAGAGGACAAAATAAATACGGATTGATGTCCCACTTGGGCCCTGCCACAAAACCTTTCCAAATATGCTCTATTGATACCATTGGAGGCTTTGGAGGTTCCAGATCAACGAAGAGATACTTACATTTACTATCAGATCATTTCACTAGGTATGCATATATTTTAACGTCAAGTACTCAAAATGCTGATGATTTCATAAAACTGATAAAAAACTGTGCAGAAAATGAAGAAATTGAGTTGATACTCTCAGATCAATACCCAGGCATTAATTCTAAGGAATTTAAGAAATTCTTGGATGAAAAGAATATTCCAATAATTTTTACAGCAGTGAACGCTCCTTTCTCAAATGGATTAAACGAGAGGCTAAACCAAACATTGGTCAATAAAATAAGATGCAAGATAAACGAACATGACAGAAAAATAGCATGGACTACGATTGCACACAACTGTGTAAAAAAATACAATGAAACAGATCACACTGTTACTGGATATGCTCCAATATACCTACTTTATGGCACAGATGTTACGATTTTGCCAAATGAGCTGAAACAGAAGAAGACCGAATATGATTTGATACAGGCCAGGAAAAAGGCTCTGGAAAATACAATCAGGTCACATAATCACAACAAGACAATCTATGATAAGAATCGAAGACATATAGACTTAAAAGTTGGTGATACCGTTTTCGTAGAGAATGGGAACAAATTGAATAGAAAGAAGCTCGATGAACTGAAACTCGGACCTTATAAAATAATAGAAAAAATATCAAACTCAATTTACAAGATAAACACTGACTATAAGAAATCTCAGTCAAACTTTTTCCACGTCTCAAAGCTAACACCAGCCCCGTCTGCGCTTGAACAGGATTCATGAACAAACGTGGTATTTTATCTTCTGTGGGAGGGGAGATGTAAAGAAAAGCTATATTTTTTCTTTAATTTAAATTTTCCCGCACACCGCAAACATCATCACCTAGTGTCAACGTGACACATCAAAATGAATCTGTCTGTGGTGACAAAAACCTAGAAGCATTTGTAAATATTAAAATATTATTGTTTAAGAATTTCATAGATTTTAATTGTGGTTTGGAAATTGGAATTGATAACATTAAATGTCGTTTCTTTTCTTACAGAGAAACTCAATTGTGTTTGATTGACCGTGTCGTCCAAATCACTGAAATAATATCTTATATATATACATATATATATATATATATATATATATATATATATATATATATATAAATATATAAATATATATATATATATATATATATATATATATATATATATATATATATATATATATATATATATATATATATATAAAGGAAAGTCACCAAATATGGAATACCATTTTGTGTCAGGGATATAAAAAAAACACTCCATAGAAATTAAAACTGTTTAATGTAATTACTAATCAGTCATACATTTATATGTAGTAATTAAGAGTCTTTTATCAAATATATTAGTTATCAAATTAAAATCTAACACAAAAACCAAAATCACAAATGAGTAACCAAATATGGAATAGGTACCCATATATGGAATATGAGCATAAATCATCATATCAATAACAAAAATAGACATAAATATCTATGAGATCAAATAAATGAAAATAATATATTGTGATAAATGAAAGAAATTACTTCATTCACTTGCAAAAGTCACAGATCCAAGTATAAAACTCTGGACCAGCACAATCATAATGTGCCCAGAGTCCACACATTAAGCATTTAATCCAGCTTTCTCCACGTTTATCCATGGAAAAAAGGTTCGAACAGAACATACATTCTGCATCAGCAGAGTCAGGAGATACTTGGTCCATCAACTCATCATGTTCACTGTCTTCTTCAAACTGAATAACGTCCTGTTCCTCAGAGTCTTCTTCTTCACAACCATTCATATTTTTCTTCGTTTGTTTGTTTCTCTTCGCAGTTTTCTTCTTATTCTATGTCTCACTTTCTTTTTCTGTCTCTTCATATTTTTATTTACTAAATAATTTTTGTAGTGTGAAGATGTTACGACTGTTGCCACAGCAGCTTTTCTTCCTCTGTTAGATACTTTTCTTCGTTTCTCTGTCGCTGGACTTATGTCATGCGGAGACACCAGACCCAAACTGCTGCGATTAATCTCGGAAGTCGAGGGTGTAGGTTCAGGTTGTACATTAGCAGTTCTTTCTGGTACAGGTATTTCTATCAGAACTTGACCAGTTTCAGATCTTGATTCCAGTGGAGTGATATTGTTTCCCCGGACGAATTTTATAGCTTCTGCCATTTTTTCTTCATCCCAGGTTTTTCGTTTCTTGGTTGATTGTGAAGCAGACATTTTAGAAACAAACATAATATATAATTTTTTAAAGAAATAGTAGCAGGTGACTAACATGTAAAATATAAAGACCTAATTATGGAATATTCCATAATTAGACACCGACGACGTCCATATTTGGATTTTTATACTAGTTCAAACTCGCCTAAATATTTTTTCAAGTCACAATATTTTAATGACAGAAGATCACAAAATGTTGAAATAAACCTAATATCGATATACTAAAAGGCATAACACTTATGTATACATACGTAGAAACTGGAAATACTCATTTATTACTTACCTTTAAAATTGTCTGCGTGACATCAGAAACAAAACACGCCTGCCACACTTGTAGCGTTCGCGCAACTGACACGATGGTGTGAGTGAGGTAGTAAATAGACCGAATGAAACGGAAGATAGTCGTATGTTGCGTTTCATACTTATATCCTTAGAGAAATTAAGGTACTCCATATAAGGATACTATTCCATATTTGGTGACTTTCCTATACATATATATATATATATATATATATATATATATATATATATATATATATATATATATATATATATATATATATATATATATATAGTTATTATATTTTTTTTTTTCGAGACATTTTGAAATTTTCAGAGGTCTTCTTCAGTCCAAACAAGCTGAAACTTGCTATTTGGAGTTATTTTTGAAGCGGAACGGAAGCAACAAGATATTGTTGAGTTTGGCGAAATTTTGGTACGCCTAAATTTTAGGACCGGGAGTGGTAGGAAGTTGCAGTAGCGAAAATGTTTGAATCCTATGGCAGAATAGGTTTATATTGATTGTTAAATCAACGTCCTGTTGGCCATTTCAGCCGTATTCACAAAGTTTCTCCCAATAAAATCCCACATTCTGACCGCTAAAATGTTACACATGAAGAAAAGTTTCATAGGATAAATTGAAAAGCGCACGCTACACTTTACTTCCAAATACATATTTCAGTCACATTCAGTCCCAATGGAATCCTACATCCGAAAGTTAAATTTAATTCATGAATGATACAATAATAAAAGAATAATAGTTTGGAAAAACTAAGAGACACGCTTTAGTAGAAAAGCAAAATAAAAAGAAGAAAATAATTTTCAATAAATTTAAAGCAAGAATAGTGTAATTTAAAAAAAAAATTTTATTCTAGGAAAAAGTGGGGTGCTTGGAGTCAATTCTTATAATATTTTAATGACAGCTATTGGCGAAGTAGAGGAATAATCTTAAAAAGCACGTTCTTCTAGAGTGAAATTTTTTTTTGATAATTACGCTATTCTTAATTCAAGTTTATTAAAAATTATTTTCTACTTTTTGGTTTGCCTTACTATTAAAGCGTGTTCTTTAGTTTTTTAAACTATTATTTATTTTCTACTTTATAGTTCGATTATCTACAAAATCATGTTTTCATAAATTCGATGGACGATGAATCAACTCTGTGGTAGTTCATATTTATATTAAAAATTAAATAATAAGAAAACAACTTGTCTAAAACCCACAAAATGAAAATAATAATTTTATTCGACTAGTTTCGCCTGTTACAGCATTATCAAGACAGTCTTGATAATGCTGTAACAGGCGAAACTAGTCGAATAAAAAGTTATTTTCATTTTGTGGTTTTTAGACAAGTTGTTTTTTTATTATTTAATTTTTAATATATCATGTTTTCAGTTTCCATTAGCACTACAAAAGCGTTTTTTTAAAGTATTATTCATCTTTGCTTTCATAGTTTTAAACCGTTTTTAAATTCTTACTTCTTACAAAGACACTTCCGGTATCGGATTTGGAAAATCGCTAATCCTGAAGGTCCTGATCAGGACAATGGGATAAACTATTCAAATTATTGCATTGTCATCGGTCGTTTTGAAGGGGGTGAAAATCTAGTTCTAAAATTCCATTACATATATACATACCTAATCTCTTATTAGGTATGTATATATGTAATGGAATTTGTTAAAAAGACATAATATGTTCCGTGGAAAGATATCATATTGTTTCCACTGAACGAAAATATATTATTTGAATTCTTCGTAGCTGCTTCATAGATAATAAGTATGAATACATGCGTACAGTTACAAAATTGCTTTCGTTCTAAGGTATTTTCTGAAAGCATCTTTTCCGTGAATGTTCCGTATTATAGGTAAGAATCTTTGACACGAGAGATTTCTTCAGAAATCCTGTGGCACAGAAAGATGATCTCGAGTGCACCTTATCTGGACAAAAAGAATAAAAAGTGTATCAATTGATGCTCCTAGGTATGCAACCTGAATGGAAGCCGAGCAGCAGAGCGCGGAAGCTGCACTCTTCGCAGATACAACGGCGGCGTTTAGTAAAGTTCCTTGTAGCGATAGTGGGTAACTGTCCTGGCCAGCTTCGACGGACAGCGCGGCGTTTCCATAGAAGTATCATCTATGCGTGAAATATCTGCACGAGACACCTAATTAAGGCAGAGAACCGCAGAACAACATTAACGACACAGGCGGCTCTGTGAGTGACATTTTAAACCGAGAGCTCTTCTCTAATGGTCATGAGACGAATAGTTTCCATTTTCCTGCTGGTCATCTTCAACGCGGCTATGTCCACATACCTCCTTCTATTTAAGTACATTGGTGTCTGAAATGGCCTATTGATTATGGCAGTAATACGTTTAAAAAGATTGCTTATATGGACGCTAAATTCATTATTATGCGATGTTTCACATTATTCTTTTCCAATAGTAGATAAACGAGAGTATCAGTTTTTGGAACGAAGTGCTGCTTTCGATTATGATCAAGAGCGGTTCCATTTATATGAAACTATTGAATTTGTCCAGGGTAAAACGTGGCTTACTTTAATTATACGAATAAATCTTGAACGTTATGTTATATTTCAATGGAAAGTATTCTTAGTAAGGTTAAAAATTCTCAGTGAGTCTATCTCGTTTAGACATATGTTATTTGTTTCATTATTTGAAGTATTTAACTTCATTGAGCTCTTAATCGAAAAGATAATTTCTCACGCAACATGCTTTCCTGTAGGCAATTATTTATTTTGTCATGTTTGTCTTATGAGATGATCGTAAGAGTTTCTATTGTTATGAATATCGTTGCTGAAGAGATCACCCATAAGATGTTAACTGAATCTTTCACTGGAATCTCACCTCCTCTCAGTTAGTGCTGAATTGAAGAGTATATTGTTTTGTATTTTTTGTTGATATATATATATATATATATATATATATATATATATATATACCTAGAAATATATATATATATATATATATATATATATATATATATATATATATATATATATATATATATATATATATATATATATATATATATATATATATATATATACATATAAATATAAATATATATATATATATATATATATATATATATATATATATCTATATATATATATATAAATATATTATAGAGATTTGGTTTGATTTTTGGTTGTTCTAGGTTCGTAAAAATACTTTAAATTACTAGATTAATTCGTTTAATAGACGTTTCAGGAGTAGTACTCCCTTCCTCAGTATCTAAAATATCTATCTAAATATAAAAATCTTAATAGACCACATTGACTACACAAATATTCCACATTTAACAGCTTACCTTATTATAGACAATAAAATAAATATAAAAATAAAAACATCTAGAGTATAAAACAATATCGTCAAACAATTATTATAATATATATTTTGAAAATGATTTTCTTTGTTTGTCTGGCATGTCAATGTCAAACTTGGTGATGTATTAGTTCTTTTCTTATTCTTTTCAGTTTGACTTGTTTTTAAGAAATGGTAGGTAGAAATGACTAAGTTGTTTGATGTCCTGTCTGTCGTTCACTGTGTTCTCTAAATTTGTCTGTATATGGAACATTTCGTGTATTTCTCTATGTTTCTTGTTCCTTTGTGTTGTTAGTATTTTCGTTTCTTCGTAGTTAAAATCATGATTTTCTGTTAATTTGTGTTTGTTCAGTGCCGTAGTTGCTGATTTTGTGTACTTGTGGGCATTTATCCGGTCATGCAATCTTTGTGATGTTTGTCCTATGTATTGTTTTCCGCAATCCTTACATGGAATTGAGTAGACTACATTAGATTTTTTTGCAGTGGGTGTTGCAGTTTTTAGTTTGCTGAAAATTTGTTTTACTTGATTCTGCGGTTTGTGGATGACTTCGAGATTGTGATCTTTTAAAATATTTTTTAATTTATACGAGAAGTTCCCCATGAAAGGTATTGTGATTCTTGTTTTGTTGTCTTCTATTTTTCTCTTTGTTGTTTCTGTATTGTAAAGCTTGTGGGTTCTTTCTTTTATAACTCTTGTTAATTGTCCTTTTGGATAGTGGTTCTTATTCAATAGTTTTTTTACTTCCTGTATCATTTCTGGACGTAATTGTGGTGATGTCAGTTTCAGGGTTCGATCTATGTAACCTATAATTGTACCTTTTTTTTTGTTTAATAGGGTGGTCTGATTGGTAATCAAGAATCCGATCTGTGTTTTGTTTTTTTCTATACCATTTCGTGAGAATCTTGTCATTCCGTTTCGTGATTGTCATATCTAAAAAGTTTAGCCTTTTTGGGATTCTTTCTCTAATGTAAAATTCAACAGGGGGTGTTGATTGTTGAATTCTTGCAAAATTTTTTGTATATTACATGGTGTACTTATCACAATGCAGTCGTCAACGTATCGGCGGTAAAAGGTGTTTTCGTATTTGATCATATATATATATATATATATATATATATATATATACATATATTTATAGATAGGCAGATCTGTGGATATTAGACGGCAAGGAAAACAACAGAAACTCTTACTCACATAATCTACACAATGGATTTTTGAAAAATTGCCTAAAAGCACTTCCTTAGCATAAACTCAATCTAAGAAATTTTCAACTCTCTAATTCCATTTGGAGTAGGTTAGGGGATGTAAAAAACCTACTCTATTCAGCCCAGGTTGTGCATCTATAAACACCTCAGCTCATTCAGTATATGAGGCCGCTAGAGATGTCAATATCTACCGGCAAATAATATATAGATATATATCTATTAGAAATCAAAAAAATCTCGAAATTCGTGGTTTAGGAGGTCTAAAAGCGATATAAAACCACTCCAGCACTCCACTATTGAATTTCGATACAGTGGATTAGGCAATTAGTTTTTGTGAAAATGTGTCTAAGAGTTTCGAAAATAGTGGTTCAGGAGGTATGAAACAGATGAAAAAACTATTTCGACTAAATACTGTTAACTTTCAATAAGTACAGCGCAATAGTCTATTATTTTCAGGAAAAATACGACTAAAAATAATAATATTCCTTGTTATATAAACTCATGGACAAAATTAACTCTTGAAAATTTGCTTATTTTTGATTCGCAATATCTCTTGGTTGAAATAATTTTTTGGACACATTGTAGGAAATTCATTGAAATTATCACATGCATTTGAATTTTTGTATAAATTAATTTGACCATTTATTATACCGGGTGGAATGGATCAATATTTATGTACCGTAATTTCTAAACACCCTGTGGGGTAAACTAAAGGAGACAAATTTTTTCTTTCCAAATGATTAGAAAAACTAATTAATTCTCGATATTTTTTTATTTGATTCAGTCCAATATTTGTCTCTTTACAAAAGATACAAATTTTTAAAGACATCTCTACAGTTTTTGTTCAAATTTAACCTAGAGTTAATTCTTCACAAAATAAATTGCAGGTGGCAAAATACACAGCTAGAAATAAGACTTTCCTCTACGAAGTGCCGACTTAAACCCAATTGAGCATCTTTGGGATGTTCTAAAAAACTCAGTCCAAAGTCAAGTACCTGCTTCCATAAACATTCAAGATTTGGAACGTATAGTTCTTGCAAAATAGGAGAAAATTCCTCAGCAGATCATAAATAATTTACGCATTATAAATTTTTTACTTGTTTATGTTGAATTTTGATTTATTAATTGTTGCTTCTGATATTAAGATTTTTTAGTTTTTTCTCTTAACTTACCTCGTTAAAATTGTAGAGATTTCTTTAAAAATTTGTATTTTTCGTGAAGAGACCAATTTTGGACTGAATCAAGGAACAAAATATCAAGAATAAATTAGTCTGGCTATTAATTTATAAAGAAAAAATTTATAGCCTTTAGTTCACCCCACAGAGTGTTCAGAATTTACGGTACATAAATATTGTTTCATTCCACCCGGTATATTATCAAAATTATTTTCACATAAATTCAAAATACTTTTGATAATTCCAATGAATTTTCTACGATAAGCCGAAAAAATTATTTCAATCGTTTAAAAATTAAGTTATTTCAAATCAAAAATAAGTATAATTTCAAGTGTTTATATACTTTGAATGTTATATAGGCTCTTGCACCGTATATAATTAAACTAAGTTTAATGATAAACCGTAAACACAATACGTTAAATTAAATCAGCAAGCTGCAATCTAACAGTTTTTCCAATAATTGATGAAGAAAATCATTCGCTTTTATAATCTTGCATCTTCGTTATTCGAATATTTACAACATATTCTTGTCAAAATATTCTTGTTAATAAATCAGCAATAAGTGTTGCCGTTTTTCCAGATGAACCAGCTGTGCAAGGTCTGCGGAGAGCCAGCGGCTGGCTTCCATTTCGGTGCTTTCACCTGCGAGGGATGCAAGGTTAGTATGGCATGTTCCGTCACCCACGGTCACCTTCGACCTAGTGTAATACGATAATCGAGTCGTGGTGGGATAGTGCCGGTTATGCCGGGACTCGGGTGATTCTGTAGTTATTTACTAGATAGTGGTTTGAACCAGGCGCGTCATGGTGCACAAATGCATCGATAAGAATGAAATAATAAATAATTGTTCAAAAAAACCCTTTATAATACCAACCCGAATAAAAAGTAGTGAATAATTAATTTTATGGTGAAAAACGTGGAGTGCTTCCTACTATATCATGCTATCAAGCACCTCACGCTTTTTTATAACAAAATGAATTATTGTTTATAATATTTTGTAACGAAGTATATACCTATATAATTTCTTGTCAGTTTTTTATCAGATCGTATTTTTGAACTATAATTTATTTTCTTAGTTTTCTGTCCCAAATAGAATCATGGTGATTCTGGTCAGAACAACAATACTTACGTTAGTTGTATTCTACAATATCATGGTTCCCATAATATAGTAGCCCTCAAAAAAAACTACAGATTAAAATTTGTGAAATTTTTAACTAGTGAACGTCCATCACATAAGGTACGATATTTTCATTTTTTTTTTCATTAGTTTTAGTTTCACGTGGTCAGTAAGTCTGCTACTATTCCAACCGATTTTAGGGTGAAAAAAATTTGGTCTATAAGTAGAGAACGGAAACAATACGTGTTAAATTCTTTCCTCAAGTAAGCCTCAAGAAGGCGGGATGCTTGAGTGATAGAGAGGAACTCATTCAGCCTTGAAGAAACTTCTGAGAATAAGTCATGGCTAATCAAGGGACATGATGCATTGACCATAAGCTCGGCATCTTTATATATATATATATATATATATATATATATATATATATATATATATATAACTATGAAATATAATTATTGAAGAGTAAAAAAGTAATTTTGAATATAAACATAATAATAAAGTATAAACTTAGCTTGATTGAAGAGAGTTGAAGCTGCATGTTAGGTTCAGCACCAATATATCCGGTATTTTGTCTTTGTAGTTGCATATAATGAGAATCCTTTTTCACACAAGTATGTAGATGGGAATAGGAGAACATAAGGAAGCTGAGATTGAATTCTCGCACATCACTCGGTGAAACATCATAAAGAATAAAGTATAAACTTCAAAATAAAAACACTTGGCTTACGTTTCACAATATAACAAATATTTAGATACTGTATTTAGCAGTAACGAAAAGTCGACATGTTTCGAGTTATGAACTCATTATCAAGACTGACTACAGGAGAGTATTGCATCGTATTTTATAAAACAGACAAAAGCAAAGGTGATACCTGAAAATCAATTTGTTCGTTTACAAGGGGTAATTGACTATTATGGGCAGAACTTATTTCGAGAATTTCAAGAAGGTCAAGGCGCTTTCCTTTGTTACCTGAATGTAACAATTTGGTTTTGTTGAAATCCAGGAAGTGATTGAATTTTATACAATGCTCAGAGAAGCCAGTGGTATTTTTGTTTTGTAAAATTGACTTTTTATGTTCTTCAACACCAATATTTATATTCCTTCCTGTCTGTCCAATATAGAAAGCAGGACATTCGTCGCAGAATATTTTATAAACACCACTGTTTTCTCCGATGTTAGATTTTTCTTTATTATTGACCAAGAATGACTTCAAGTTTCTTTTATTTGTACAAATTGTTTTAACGTTTTGTTTCGATAGTCTGTTACAAATTTTGCTACTCAAATTAGGCACATAATTTATTGAGAAGTATTTTTCTTCATTACTCAATAGTTCAATCTCAGCTATTATAAACATAATAATTTAAAACTATTTGCCCCTCATTTTAGTTCTTTTTACATACAAATTCTGAATCGACTAAGTCAATTTGAAGGAGTTGTCAAGGCGAGCAAAACCTTAAAACCGACGAGGAAGCAAGAAATCTCTATATTCTTCAGGAGCAGCTATGGGGTGAGCAACACCTTAGGAAACCCGAAAAAATATTAACAGTAAAATGGTGGCTGCTAATCAAAACCGATAAATCTACCAAAATGCACTTTTCTGATATTATCTAAATCCACTCACGAAATTTCAACCCTCAACCTCTATCTGGAGGAGCTGCGCACTGCCGCAAAATCTCAAAAACCACAAAATAATAAAATATCTACGTAGAAA
>JARQZK010000727.1:1240000-1245000 GCA_030704885.1 Cynegetis impunctata
AAATAAAAGTTGAAGATTATTTAATTGTAAATTTAATGATGTATGAAGGTTAGGTAGTCTACATATTAACTTGCATATATACTTATCAAGATTTACAATTTGGACTACATAGAAATTAAAATATATGAAATATATATACCAGATAGAAATTTGGTGCACAGTATGAAGCGATCTAGAATTATAATTTTCATTATACTCTATTGGTTATGCCAGTTCTGGTTCGGAAGGCGGGGGATTTCTGACCATTTTATTTGACAGCCGCTCTATTATCCACCACCTATGGACCTGCCGTGTCTTCGATTTTACAAAACGGGCAACTGTTCATGGTTGTTAACGAAAAAGAGTGATAGCAGCTTTAACAGCATCACGGACCACCCACCCACCACTGAGTCGTATAGATATATATTTCTTCCTTTAAATTTCTTACTCTTTATTACAGATAGTTTTATTTTTTATATAGGTCTTCATCCTAGTGAAGTTGGATCTGGATCTACTCTATCTTTTTTGAAAGAAATCGGGGAGTTTGAACATCAAAACCCATTCGATACTTACATTGCTGAACTCTTAGTAAATATTAAGAGGTTGGTGACAGTTTTGTCAGGTGAAAGTGACATCTTAGTGTACTCTTCTTGGTCAAAGTAGCAAATCTGTTGATCAAAGATAAATATTTTTTCGAACCGCAGACGAACTGAACTGCAAGATGCCATACAAACTATAGCCAATCTGAAATGGAACTGGGCAGGACATATTGCTAGAATGACAGATGATAGATGGACCAAACGCGTTACGGAATAGAGTATAATAGGAAGTAGAGAAGCCCGCATCCAGTTTGTACATATACGTTTGAGATCTGGCCATCTGGTTGGGGGAACCAGATGGGCAGATCTGAATCATATATGTACAAACTGGATGCGGGCGGCTCAGGACCGAGCGTTGTGGATAAATTTACGGGAGGCTTATGTCCAGCAGTGGACTTGAATAAGCTGATGATGATGTAGAACATATGTGTTAAACAGAATTTGATATTTGTATATATAAGTTACTCCTCGACATATTGATTTGATGAGAAACCCTTCAAAAAAGCGAAAGCTTATAAAGCGTTCCAAGCGCCACGAGATGATTCAAATAAATGCTTTCTTGTGTTCTGGTTAATGGAATTGGTCACAGCAAATTGGTGTTAATTGTCCTCATACCTAGAGTGATGACCGAATTATGCACCTGGTGGAATAATGAAGACACTAGCTACAGAACACCTGCTGTGATAATATCTGTGAAATAGACCTAAGTCTTTCTCTGATGTTCGAGTGAATGAAGGTCAGCGGTTGAGGAAGGATCGTCTATTACTCTGCTCCTTTTTGCATTGAGTCGAGAAGGTGCATGGCCTGCAGAGGTCCAATTATGAGTAGCAACAGCTGCTTTGGTTTAAACAAATATTTAGAGCGAAATAGATAACTAACATTTTGAGGAGCAGAATTGGCATTGTGGACACGTGTTTGTGACAGGTTGAATTGAAGCTAATGCCCATTCCTAAAATGCATAGTTCATTTGGTTTTACAATAATAATTGAGGATCGATAAGTGAATGAAATTTCTTATTGAGAAGCTGGTTGCTTGTGTCTTGGTGGCAATTAATTTAAGGACTAGATCATTTAATTTCTGAAATTTTAGGTAGCGAATTAAATAAAATTGTATTTTTCCTCAATAACGGTCGCAGATATGAGAAAACTACAGAAAAACAAAAAGTTTCTGAACAAAAAAGTGAATTTATTTTGTATTTTAGAACCTACAAGCGGCACTCCGCAAAAAAAAAATCAGGAACAGAAAAGGGGATATGATCCCTAAAAAAATATCACCCTGCAGATTCTCACAATAGATTAGTATGTCTAATGAAATAAGCCGTAACCCGTAATCCATATTCCAAAGTTGAGCTGCATACCAAAAACTGCAGGAGCGACGAAAGAAACTAAAAAAATTTTAAATTTCAAAACCTTGTAGAGCGGTAAGGAAGTAATTGTGGACCTATATTTATATGAAATTTAAGACATGTAATAAACCTTAGAATTACTCCCCTATGTATATACATGATATTTAGGAATTTAGGAGACTAAGCAATGTCTTCACTAATATCATGATTCCATATCAGTGTTGGATATCCTCTCGCTCTCTTTATACCTTTGGTGGCCCTTCTTTCAGCTGTCCCTCTTGCTAAATGGGCTGCTCATTGCCTATTTTGGAATCAATTCGAATTATATCTGTTACCATGACACATTGACTTCTGAACGGATTGAATGTGAAGGAATTTCTTCCTAAAACCATCCATGCCAGTTTAATCCATTTGTTATTTTCTGGAAGCAGTAACTAAGATTTTTCATACGCATAGGTATTCATTCAATACTTCCAATATGGTGGCATATGCTATTCTTAATCATTTTAATGGTCTTCGTCTGACACCAGTTTTATGCCTATTTTACTACTGAAGGTACTAAGCTTTTTTATTCCTTGTTGCAATTCTACAGAGAACCTATCTAGAAATGAGAACCAATCCTTTTGCGAAAAGATCTTTGTACATATGTAAAATATCTTCTTGATCCCGTACAAGAAGATATTCTTTATATGTACAAAGATCTTTTTGCTCCATTCTAGTTTTCAGAAGACATATTCAAGGGTCGTTGAGTAGAGCTGCGGACATGTTGCGTCACCTTGTTTTACGTCTGCGAAGACATACGTAATTGAATTTGATTGCTTGTATACTTTTGAAATCAGTGATGAAACTTGTTTCCTTTTCTCATTAATCAGTTTTCTTAGGATTCTTCAGAATATGCTGCAATAAATAGTATATAATCCAAGGTAATATAGAGATGTTGTTAATGTCCCATTCAAGTGGTTTACAAGGATAAAATGCTGACTTATGATTTTGTATTAAGTCTATTTTTCGTTGGAGGATGTGGTTAAATTATGAGACAAAGGAATGAATTATTTATTCCCAACTGTTTATTCATATGAATTATGCAATCGTCTCTAATCCTTCGTCCACATAACCGAATATATCTTACTTCTCATATTCATTGAACGCCAGTAGCAATATAACAATATATTATACTAAGTTTTTTATCCTTACGTAGTCATTATTATTCGTCATCGAAAAATATTCAGAGCTCAATTGATTCGAAATACCAATCTCACCAGAAGCCGATTAACCACAATTCTTCATGACCACAATCAATGTGTAATTGGATAGGTAATTTTAAAAGAAGCCGATTAAGCGTAAAAACGGATCGTAATCCAAACTAAGCTGATTAGTTGGCTTCACACGTGAGAAAAATGTCTTTCTTTTTTCGCATGAATTCTGAAATTGGTACTAAGGCTCTTAAAAATCAATATGAAGTCACTATAGGTAGATGTTAATTGGATGTTGTGCCATTCAATGATTATTCTCTTGAACGAATAACAGTTGTTGTAGTATATAGCGTGCTTTTCATATTATTTCCTACAAAATTACATCTTAGTGATTGTGCAGTACTTTTTGAACTTGAATATTTAGGTATTTAGGTTAAAGCTTTCCCATTTTCCTTATCTCACGTTACATGCTAGGCTAAATCCCTGGGAAGTGAACCCTCTATTCTACAGACCGAAATAATGGCTGTTTACGTATGCGCTCAGGAGTGCCTCAAAATGAACCTCAAAGGGGCGCATCAACACCACGGACAGCCAGGCCACGCTGAGGTCCCTGGAATCACAAAGCCAGGGATCTCTAATGACATGGGAGTGCCGTAATACCATAAAGCAACTGGCCAGAGGCAATAAAGTGACTCTACTGTGGGTGCCAGGGCACTGTGGTGTTGAAGGAAATGAAAAAGCTGATGAACTTGCAGAAAGTGCATCAAGGTTAACACCTGCTGGACCTGAGCCTTTCTGTGGTCTTGAAAAAGACCAATATAAGGCAGCGGTTCAACAATGGGAGTTGGATAATAGAGTAACCCTCTGGAGAAACACTCCTGGACTCACGCAGTCAAAGAAGTTCGTAAAGATTTCACAGACCTACGCCAGAAAGCTCCTGAGGCTGTCACGAGCTGAGCTTCGGGTGATGGTTGGACTGCTGACAGGGCACTGTCGGTACAAGTACCATTTGTACCGTATGGGAAAGTCGGCAGATGATATTTGTAGGCTCTGTGGATCAGAAGCAGAAACAGCTGAACACATGGTATGCAAGTGTCCAGAGTTGGCGGGACTAAGAACCATTCATATGGGGAAACCTGTTCTGGATACCCATGAGGTAATGGCCAAGGCCCCCAAGGATGTTGTCGGGTTTATCAACACCATTGACGACCTCCTTGGGTTTCAATGAATGGGTAGGGTAGAGAACAAAAGATCTACATGGTCGCAGTTCCCGGAAGGCTAACCGAGCCACAACGACCCCGGTCCAAAATAATAATAATAATACATGCTAGGCAATAAACAAATGAAGCTGGTTATTATATTAAAACAATGGTGTATAAAAACAGTTTACACATTTTTTAAATAAAATAATGGATAACGCACGTTTCGGAGAAACTTCACCTTTTTCAGATGCTAAATATATAAATATTTATACGTTATATCGAATAAAAGAAATAAATAAATGACAATATATGTGTAAAGGGTAAATGGATGGTTACAAATAGTTAGTAGAATAGGAAAAACACATTCTAAACTGTTAGTCAGACAGTTCGGTCATTTTGAAAAGATTCAGAAGGGGGCTTGTAGTATGATCAATTTGGCTATTCAATTGGAGACGCTAATGTTTGTATTCATTTATCTGTAATTATTCTTGAGAATTTTTTCCCTTACTTTCAGCATTCAACATCTCAAAGTCTTTCGACTTAAAAATATTTTATCATTTTTATTTTGAAGTATTTTGAATTATAAACTTTACCTAATTACAAAATTCTATTCAAATTGCATCGTTGCCGAAATACGCGAATACATAATATATATATATATATATATATATATATATATATA
>JARQZK010000727.1:1250000-1297500 GCA_030704885.1 Cynegetis impunctata
GAAATCAAATTTGAAATATTAACTACTGAAAGATCTAACTTGAGACAAAATTTGAAATGTTCATTCCAATTTTCAGTGCATACTACGATATTTTTTTTAAGTCAAAATTGAGGACTTTCTATTAGCGATTTTTTTATTGAAAAAATTACGATGTCACTAGATTCAGCGTGCTCCTGAATAGGTATGACCAAAATTTCATAAAAAAATATCAATTCATAACAAAGTTATGAGAACTCAAAATTCGAAAACTCACACTTAACAGTAAGAAAAAAACACCCAATATCACAGATAGCCATGGAAATATTAAAATAAGAGGATGATCTGTATGTCTCATTAAGCACTCTACAAACCTTTCTAGCACTTCTAAAGTCATCTACTGAAAGGAGTATAATTTCAATTTTTCAATTATGCTCAATCTTGCAAATATAACACAAAATAATTCGAAGAATTGTAAGATGAATATTGTTGACAATAGTACACTGAAATTTTTCAAGTGTCAAACCCTATTATAATTTCCATGGCAACTAAGATTTAAATTGAAAAATCAATTAGGTCTTACTTTTAGTTAATTTCCGTGGAAACTTGAATCTAATTCCGTTATTTTCATTGAAATTTATTGTTGAAATTATAAAAAAAAATTTCCATGGCTATCTGTTGATATTGGGTTTTTTTTTGTGAATGTTGAGTGTGAGTTTTCGAATTTTGAACTCATAACTTTGTTTACGAATGAATATTTTTGTATGAAATTTTGGTCATACTTATTAAGGGGCACTCCGAATCCAGTGGCGTAGTAATTTTTTCAATGAAAAAACCGCTAATAAAAAATCCCGAAGTATGAACTGAAAACTGGAATGAACATTCCAAATTTTGTCCCAAGGTAGACATTTTAGTAATTGATATTTCAAAATGTGTTGAAATACAAACTTTACAACTTCAAATTTCACAGGGGTGTTTCCATTAAAAATGGGTCACTCTATATATATATATATATATATATATATATATATATATATGTATATATATATATATATATATATATATATATATATATATGCATATATATATATATATATATATACATATATATAATATATATATATATATATATATATATATATATATATATATATATATATATATATATATATTATATTATATATATATATATATATATATATATATATATTATATATATATATATTATATATATTATATTAAATAGGTTGTTTCATTTTAAGAGGGCCATCTTTATTCGTAAAGGGATATTTGTAGATGATGAATATGCAAACCATGTGTAATGTAATGTAGTTCTTCCATGTAGTGGTTGTTAGTTCAGTATATTTAGTATATAATGTTAGATGCCAGTCAAGATGTTCGCAAAATTTTGGGAAATATGTAACTATTCCAATATAGGTATATCACTACTTTCATACAGTATATTGTTACCGCCTTTCGATTGTTGTTATAAAGGTTCAAAATATATGTGTAATGTTGTTTGCTGATTGTAAAATGAGGCAAAGGAACGTATCATCTATCATCAAGTTACTTATTTTTTTTTCTAAAATAATGTACAATTTATGAATTCTCATTTATCATATATTCCACTCTGAATTAGCTTTTTTCAATTCAAATCAAATCAAAATATGCTTTATTTTTTTTGAAATTGACGAATTTATCGAAAAAGCGTAAAACTGAACAATGTAAAATAAAGAAACAGAAACACACCAAGCAAACTAAACAATGTAAAACTTAAAAACAAGAACACATCAAACCACATTTTTACACAAAATATATATAAATTTGAAGCTATATTTAAATTTTCTTCTGAATGTAGATATGTACTTATCATTTGTTCATATCTACATTTCGAGAGGAGTAATGGAATAGAAAACATTTTCTACCCATACACCATACACACCCATCTCCAAGAAATTTCATTTTTACGTCAACTTTGTGCAATGCTAAAACTACTCCAAACTAAAACTAATGTGAATGAGCTGGTTACACCCACAGAAACTAACTATAAGAGCCTGAGAAATAGGTTAGCCGCTCATCTCATCGGAGGTAAACAATTTTAACATGACTTTATGTTCGTCCGATATCATAATTGCAGAACCATAAATTTCCGCATTTTTTATGGGTAAATAACATAAAGTACAGGAATATGGGATAGTCATTTAATCTATTTCAGTAATTTTCTCAAGCTCAGTGAAATATGAAAGGTTACCAATGCCCAGATTTTATCTAGGCAATTTTGCGTTTTCATACTATATAGTTAGGAATAACGTACACGAATATCCGCATTTTCAAAATGACTGAACGCTATTCATGGTTAATTTCATTACTGCATTCTGGGAATTTGATCTGCTTCGAAAAGGTGAAGTGTACCTACTATAGAAATTAGGAATTTCATGTATTGTGGTCACTTCAATGGACAAATTCCTGAAGATCGAAACATAAGAAGTAAATTTGCCAAATACAAGTTCGTTAATTGCATTGATCTAACCGAAGACATAACATACCTTTATGAGTTTTTGAGTTTTCATAATTGCATATTTTTGGAAGGGACTACTTTGACTAAAGTTCTCATATACAATTAAAACAACTTCAAAACACTTTCAAAAGAGGAATATGACATTTTGGAAGATCAGAATTGTTAAAACTAGAAAAACTGTATATTCTTTAATTCAATTGATATATATATATATATATATATATATATATATATATATATATATATATATATATATATAAATATATTTATATATATATATATATATATATATATATATATATATATATATATATATATATATATATATATATACATATATATATATATATATATATTTATATAAATAAATATATTTATATCTATATATGAATATATATATTATACATTATTTAAATAATCTTGAAGCAGTGCAACTGCACTGGTACCAACCAGTACCAAAAATATATAACATTCCTAGTGTGAAACACTAACAAAATTATAAAATATAATAAAATGAAATAAAATGAACCGAACTAATAACAGTAAAAAAGAGAAAGAAGAAAAATATAAAATAAAAGAAATCATCAATTCCTCACCCTCAAAATCAAAACATATTTAAAATATCATCCAGAACCTCATCAATTACATAAGCAGCAATCTAAACAGGTTTTCACACAATTCATCAAATATATTTTGTTCTAGTGAAGGTTTAAAAGACTTCATTTTCTGAAAGTTAACACAAGAGTTTGTTTTTTCTTTTCAGAGAAATGAGATTTTGAAGTTTCGAAAGCACGAAAACGATTGTGTCCTACTTCCAAATTTTGTAAGTAAAAGTGAATACTCCAGTAAAGTTTTTTTTACCGCTGAAATGCTCGTTTTCGTTAAGAAACAAATAATTGCAGAAAATTCAGCACAAGTCGTTATATAAGCATATATATATATATATATATATATATATATATATATATATATATATATATATATATATATATATATATATATATATATATAAATATATATATATATATATATATATATATATATGTATATATATATATATTTATAAATTAATAAATAGATGTAGACTTGAAAATCCAATTAATGCATTTACTTTTATTTCATAATTGGTGACTTGTATGTATTTTAGTTTTTTGTTATGCTATGTTTATTTCGTATTCATGTAATTTATCACGTATCACGTTTTAACCGTTCTATAGTAGAAATTGAAAGACTCATAGGTACTGGAATTTCAACCGAAAACATGGATATTGTAAAGTTAAGAGTTACCAATAAAAATTCAGGAAACAGATTTCGAAGAAAATTTTCCATTTTAATTTTAGAGAATAATAGTTTATGCTAATTATCTATTAGTAACGAACTGTATAGGCCAAGGAATTCTCGGCTCTTTCACAGAATCGTGACATTCAAATAATGACAATAAAAAGTTACATTAGTGTTAACGTCGGAGATGTCTACCATATCGAATAAATTTGAACCGGTTCAAGCTCGTGCCCACAAAAATATATCACATCATTTCTGTTGATGGCGAACATTGAAGAATTAAATACGGAATAGACCGAATCTATACTTTAGTGTCTCATAAATAAAGTGAAAGAATGTTAATTAATGATTAACAGAAGGTTTCTCTCAATTTTTATTCAGAAAGGAATATAACAACTGCAGGTTACAATGTATACACTGAGTCGCTTATGCAGTTGTTGTTTCATTTAATGATAGTCACATCATTTCTACTGACAAGTTTATGTCACCTTAAACTCAGGAGTCTTATTATTTTAATCAATTATTTTGATCATATCAAAATTATGAAATTCATGAATCTGATAATGAAAATTCCTTACTGTTGAGATAACTCATAAAATATATATGAAATGTTGAGCAGGAATCACGTGGGATACTGTGTAGATTGTCAGTATGGATATCAACTGGAAGGGGATTGGACTTTGATACAGTTTTACTATTTCCTTCGTTTCAATTATAAAGACGTTATTAGGGAAATATATTTTTTTTATAGAAGTTTTTCCCTATTAACGGTAATAGGTACGAAATATTCCTCTTACTATATTAGTAAGCTTTTGTGACAACTGAAGATTGTGAGAAAGGAAAGACGACGTACTCAATTCCTCACACAAGTGTGATGGAGGTAGGTTGCATAGTTATAGGGAGGAACACCTTCAGCAAGATAATAGTATACCTACACTTGCATGTAAAAGTGCATTAAAAATATTAAACTAGTTAGATGCCAGTACAATAAGTAATGATTGTCCATAAGTATTGCGAAGGTTTGAAATATCCTGCTATGTACGTCCTTTAAGCTGGCACAGCAAATTTAGCACAGGTAAAAATTTGTTGCTTTTTTGTTGCTAATTTATTTCAGCAAAATTGATTTTGTTGCTCCAGCCATTTTTTGAAAAAGAAAGACAATTCCAGCTTATGATTGAGTTGGCATTCTCACATATATTTTCGGCATGGATAGTAGAAATGACTGATTTTAAATTTGTTGCTAATTAGTTGCTAATTTGTTACAGGAAAATTGATTTCGTTGCTCCAGCCATATCAAAAAAGACTAAGTCATCTTATGATTAAGTTGGCATTGTCACATATATTTTCCGCATGTACATTAGAAATTACGCATTTTAAATTTGTTGCTAATTAGTTTATTAGCAGAAAAAAAAAATCAAAACATTCCAAATTTTTTGAAAATATGAAAATTGCAATTTAGATGCGGAAGATACAGAAGCTAGAAATAGTATTCAGCAATCAATATTTAATCGCTACAGCTGGATAATATTAGAAAATGTCAAATGATTAACATACGTAAAGCCAACGGTCAGCACCTAATTAATACTTTACTCCAGTAAGCTTGTGCAGTTGCTATCATTTGCATTTAACCTGACAATGCTAATTGACTCCTAATCAGCGAAGGCATAAATTTTTAGAACACACGTCTTGCTCATGGTAGACATCTAATTAATTTTTGGTCTCCAATGACTTTTTACACCTGTTATCGTTGATTATTCTTTTTATATTAAGTTAACAACAATTTGACATTTACACGGATTTTTTGAACCTACGTGTAGCTCATGGTCAGACAATAATTGCTAATTGACTGCTGTCAACTAATATAGCTCTTGTTATTAATTATCATTCCGACAGTGCTGTCAACTTTCAACTAGAATCCACACAGCTTTTTTTATTCAAATGGGACTCATGGTTGGGAACTTATTTTCGATCATTTAGTAAGTGTTTCCTTGATATCTATTAGTAAATTGGATAATTTTTATTCTGAGTGAATTAGATTCAAATTTTGTTAGTACACATTCAAGTAGCATTGAAACAGCTTTTTTCAACAAGCGTGCGCTTTCAACCCTTTTCCCGCACGCATTTCAATTCGTAAAGAGTCACATTGCCAAACAGTGCGGAAAAAACCCCTGCTATTCCATTTCCGCACGCGTTTGCGTGCGGTAATGTACTAGTGGGGATTTTTCCCGCACGCTTTTATCAAAGAATAAACTGAATAATGATATGTCTCTATGCACCGAACGCCACCGACGACGTTACTATGGAAACGACATGTGAATTAACATAATATATCATTAGTATGAAATTATTTGAATATATCAAATCGAATTTAATCGGTGTGTTAAGATCTCCGTTAAAATGGATACATCTGATGATGACCTGCCCTCAGAAATATTAGTAGCATCTTATGAAGCCAGTTTGAATTTGCTGCCATCAAAGTCAAAGAAGAAATATGAGAAGCAATATTCTGATTTCATTGATTGGTGTAATTCCAAAAAGGCGAAACCGAGAAAGGAGGAAGTGTTTTCGGCTTATTTCATGGAAATGTCTAAAATGTGGAAATCGAATACGTTATGGTCCAGATATTCTATGATAAAGAGTCTTTGTAAAGTTAAACAAGATTTGGATATTGGAAAATTTCAACTAAATGCCTTCATTAAAAGACAGAATATTGGATTTCGTCCAAAAAAGGACAAAATTTTTAATGAAGAAGACATAACAAAATTTATGAGTGAGGCATCTGATGAAATTTACATAATGATGAAACAATTTTTGGATTAGCTGGTGCCTGCAGACGACAGGAACTTACAAAACTCACCATCCACGATATAGAAGATAAAACTTGATCATCGTCAATATTAAGGACTCCAAAAATCACTCATCAAGATCCTTTGTTATATCCCAAGACACCAACAATGGATATTTTCTGAATATGTACAGAAAATATATAAATTTACGTCCGAAGGAAACGCCCCATCGCCGATTTTTCATAAAGTACAATCGGGGAAAATGTATGATTCAACCTGTCGGAATCAATACAATTGGAAAAATACCGTCCGAAATTGCAGCTTACTTACGCCTACAAAATCCGGAATTATACACAGGTCACAGTTTTAGGTGCTCCTCGGCTACTTTCCTAGCCAATTGTGGAGAAGGTATCACAAATATTAAACGTTTAGGAGGATGGAAGTCAACTTCTGTTGCTGAGGAATACTTGGAAGAATCTATAAATCAGAAAAAAGGAATGTCCACTAAAATTCTTAGTTTGAATGCTCCGTCCTCTTCAAACTATAATACAGAATCATCATCTTCCAAGGAGCAGCTGACTTCGACCAATATGATGACTTCTGCTATAATCTTGCATAACGCGACCTACTGCACGTTTACAATTAATATAACTAATAACTAAATATTTCTAATGAATATATTTATATTATATAATTTTGATTAAGAGCACTAAAAAAAATAAGAAAGAAACAAAATGTACTTAGATTCCTTATTACAATTCATTTTTAGGTGCTGTTAGTTTTCTTTTCAATTAATAATGGTCTCTATGCACCGAAGGTCAACGATGAGAGTACGATGGTAACGACAGACATGTAGAATTACGTTTGTCATTCAAATCAAATTTGATCTGTGTGTTGAAATCTAATAGATCTCGTATAAGCGCTTGTAGAAAAAATATTGTTCCTAACTCGTGCGGAAAGAGTCTTTCCCGCACTCAACTTGTAACCACTCTACCTTTTTATTATATGCCCGAGCTAGCTGAGAGATTGGTTATACATAATAATATATAGGTTCTAGTTAGTTTTCAGAAATAACAACGAGATATAAAATGAAGGTATTCACTACTTTCCTATTATATATACAAAGAGACTTATGTGTTTTTCTATTTAATTTTCTATCGACGTTTTATTGATTATATTATTATAGGTGGATTGTATTCTTGTGATTGCCCAATCTTTTCCCCACACTTGGAAACCTTCGTCCCTAGTTGCTTGGTAGTTCTAGCTGCGGTTATATCGTGGCTTCTGTTAAATGTTCCAGCCAAAGTGGTTTTTAGTTCCAAGCAAAATGCTTCCTAGCTCCAGCCAAGGTGACTAAAATAATTCGGGGCAAATCAACATACAATCTCAAACTTAAAATCTCCCAAGAATCTCTGTAGGGTATCGATGGCCAATTCAAATTAACATTTAGATTTATCTCAAGCAAAGATGCTAAGAAAGACAGTATATGTTCCAACATTAAACTGAACATAAGATATGACCACGTGAAATTTGTCATCGTTAGCCTACAAAATTCTTGTGTCAAATGGAGAGAGTGAAATAAGCAAATAAATTAAAAATATTTTGAATTAAGAAATGTAAGATGATTATTTCAATACTGGAAGATAAATAATTTAATATAGATAAATAAAAAATGAAATGGCGGAAAATGAAACAAGGAATCAATTCAGATTTTCAAGATAATGCATTTATACGATATAATTAGATTACTTCTCATAACTTACCATCTATCAGACGCCACAGATACTTAATAATTTTAATAAACTGAATATTCGTTCAATAGATATTGAATATTATTTGACTCTTAACGATGTATCTTCAACGGATACTTGCCAAAAGAGAGCGATGTTTTACCTGCAAATTCGACGCTATCTCGATATTCTCGTCGTACGCAAGCCATCATTTATTCAGTGAGGTATCATTTGATAGCGTGAATCACGGTATTTCGATGTAGAATTCAGTGGCGGCGGTTAAGCGGAGAATTCACACGTTACAAACTGCTTACCCGAAATCCGCTTCGCGTCGTTCGGGTAACGGCAGTTGCGCGCAGGAAAATATCTCTTTCCGCACTTGTTAGGAAAATAACTGTTATCAAAAATGAAAGTTCCATATTTGATATCTCCCAGCTGTAGCGATTTATATCAATTGCTGAATATTATTTCTAGCTTCTGTATCTGATTTGAATTTTTAGATTTTTTTTCATTTCAGCTATTGCAAACGTCAACTTATTAGCAACAAATTGAAAATCAGTCATTTCTACTGTCCGTGTAGAAAGTTCATATGACAATTCCAACATAATGGACGTCCGTTATGCTATCCAAAGCTCTATTTATCAAGAGGTCACGTGAAACCGAACTCGCTTGTTAGTAGTTTGAATCTTAAGCTCTTCGAATTGCGTAATTTTCTCAAGAATAGGTCAGACGTTAAAATTCATACGATGAATTCTCGCGATCCACTTAACGGATGGAAGCTGCTTACGCCCTTAATCATCATTTCGGCAGTTCCACGGGGTCCATAGACTTTTTTTGCAATTTGGTCAAAACTTATCCCTTAAGGTGGTATATTGTCACATGGCGTGGGGGTTAGTTGCCACGAGTTGAGTTATTTCTATTTCGTAATCCCATACTGTTATTTTGATTTAACGGTATTCAGATGACAATTGAAAAGTCAGTGTTAACGGCCGCCAGCCGTTGTTCAAATATTTATTTCAAAACATCATTCTGCTTACAATAACAACATTGAAATTTTAGTCCACATCGAGTTGGGAGAATAAACCTCTGATTTTCATTTCGCATAGGCTAATAATACATCTTCATTAACCACCTTTACATTCTTGCTTTTACGCCACATTTCGAAATTTTCATATTCTTTTTGATATCGCTCTTGACTTATTTTCGGCTTAATCAACACTCGCTGCACTGCACATGATTCTCCCAATATTTCTAAAGGATTTTGATTTTGTTCCTCAATTTCATCAATTTCATCCATGGTCGTCGTTAAAGCGAACTTGAGAACACAAAAAACTGACGTTGTTTATAAAACTGTCAATCTGTTCCATGACAACAGAGTGCACGACGTTGGGATTTTTCTTTAGAATTGCGAGGTGCGGGTTTTTTTCTTTCTTCGGAATTAAAATATAATCCTTCAACGGGATTACGAAAAATTTTTAACGACACACGGCCGATACGCAAATAACGGATTCGGTTAGTTATAATCCGAGGCTGCGCCTCGGATTACAATATCCAACCTCATCCGTTATTTGCTACATATCGACCTTGTTACGTTAATAACTATTTCAAATACAACATTTAATATGTTTCACATTAAAAGTCATAATGATTTTTCTTCCCCTTCAGTTTTACAAAACGCAAGAAAATCACAATATTTTGAGGCACAAAAATTTACTTTGATACTATTCGAAAACTCTCTTGCTCAAGACATTTTGTCAGGGCCTTTAAAAGAAGTGGACAATTAGGTTATATTCTTATATTTTATGAAATTCGCATTGTGACAACTTGCCTATGTGACAACTAGATCTGGTCACCCCTATCGCCGAAGAGCTTATTCTATACCAACTAATTCCTACTCAAGGATAGATCTATTCATGTGTTCTTTTTTCAGTATTTGTTATTGAATTAGTTTGTTAGTGGATAGTAATAATAGAAACATCTCTTTTTATTCCGCCATATTCAAATTAATATATCTTGCCAATACTATCATTTTGTCGAATAAATCGTCAGATAAGAACTGGCTGAAGGTTTCTATAAAGTTTCTGATTAATTGATCTGTCTAGAGAACAGACACCACTTTGATTATGTACATGCAAATGATGTGCTGTATTAAATTTCATGAGGATGCTGGTTAACATACAGTTTTTGTGAATTCATATAATGAAACTCTACCTTGTATTTATAATCGTGTAAGAATCATTTAAGAGGTAGGTATTTATTAAGTTCACTGGGAGCAGACAGCAGTGGAGAAAGGATTTCATTCGATTATATTGCTTTCATCTTCAATTTGGTATGGAGAAGTCATAAATTTCTATTGAAAATTTCCATAATATAAATAGAATTAAGTGCGTATAGTTCCAAGTGGCTGTAATAAATGATGATGATTTCAATGTATCGAAATAGCAAGAAGTCCCATAATCAAACTAGCAGTTGATTGAGAAGAGAAGTTTGTTGTTTATTGAATATTTCAATTTTATTACTGATTGTCTATACAAGGTATCAACAATTTCATAAAGTATTGCTATTTCTTAAAAGGTAAGAGGCGAAAGGATGATGTAATTAGGAAAAAGTTGCGTAATGTGGAGCTCTTCAATATGCCAATTAGCAAACTGGAAAAATTTCAGCCATACTTAGATATTTCAAAAAATCCGAAAGTCGTTGGTTTTGTTTTCATTTATTTTTTCAGTTTGGATATGAAGATTCAAATGAACAGGTAATCGATCAAGACGAACAAGTTGGAGAAAAATTCAATATTTTTTATTATTTTATTTTTTTTTTCGTATATGGAAAATATACAGATAAAATATTTTTAGGGACTAAGAGAATGTAATTAATAATAATTAATAATGATTAATAATCAAGTTAGCATCGCCAAATAAGTGAGCGTAAAGCAGGACTTGTAAATGACAAACTTAAGAACTACATAGTTCTTTCCATAACGCAATTTATAAATATATATATATATATATATATGTATATATATATATATATATCTACATACAGATACAAAGAAAGAAATATAGATTCATAGATACATATATATATATATATATATATATATATATATATATATATATATATATATATATACATACAGATACAAAGAAATATAGATTCATAGATACATATATATATATATATATATATATATATATATATATATATATATATATATATATATAAATACATAGATACATAGATACGTTGATATATTGTATAGATACATAAATAAATTTAAAAAATTTCTGAAAAAATTCCTCCAAGACATGCATACGTCGAGCGTACAGGTGTGAACGACTCGGGTTTTAGACGTTCAACGCTCTTTTGACTCACTTGGACAAAAATAAATAATTCATATTTTAAGCAAACTTAATGACAGTAGTATTTTATGTGCGTACAGGCCAAACTTAAATAATAAGTAACTCATCTAAGTTTCTTTTTTCATAAGCTTTAATAATAATTTAAACTTTTATCTCTAACTTTTACCGTTCTCGAGATACTCATATCACGTGATTGACCTGAAGATCATAGGTCATCGGAGTTTTCGACTTTAAGGGAATATCGACCATCCCGGTTTAGAATCTGGTGAGAGCTAAGCTGTATCCCTTACCGTTCTTCCGCTGAAGCCTGTGTAGAGACGGACAGACAGACAGACGAAGCCGATGTAAAAGACTTCTACTTTTACGTTTAGAAGTGTGAAATGAAAATATGTATTCAATGCATGCACTGTGATCGATCACAAGTATTCTGCAGCAAACGACAGGCCACATGATTAGTTTTAGATTAAGGAGGGAATAATCAGTTAGGCTCCTTCTGTTTTCGTTATTAATTTAATTGAAAAAACTTACTTTCACAAATATATGTGATTTCGAACGTTAGAGTATTAATGCCCAAAGTCTCGTACGTTTGGGAACCTATCCTGGGATAGAAACCTGAAAAAATCATGTCCTTTTTCTTGTTTATTCCTTAAGGATATGTCAGTTTGAAGATCATGGACTTGTAGGCCAGTTTGTTGATCATCAATAGTAGCTCCAAGAGGATCATTATAAAGCAGTAACCTTGCCTTTGAGTCTTTAAATTTTCTCGAATCTTGCATTGAATTAATCAACAATTCGTTTTTTTGTAAACTACATTTGAAAACATGTTTCAAAATCCAGTAATTTACCAATAAAATTTGTTCAGTGATGTCAGAAGGCACATATTTATTAAGGATTGCATAGACCTAGCTTCTTATGGAAGAAAATCGTTTCGATTTAATTATATAACATCTTATTTACTAAAATTTTATTTTGATAAAATTATAAAACTATTTTCACAAGGACGGCATTCGAAGAATTTTTGTAATTTCGCCTAATAAGCTTTCGCGGCCACAATTAATAATAATAACAATAATTTTATTATTAGCATCGAGGCCGCATGCGGCCCGCCAGTTGGACAACGCTGAGATAGATGGATAAGGTTCGCAATGATCCCAATTTTGAAACACACGGTGTTACATGATTGTGTTCCAAGTCGTAGGACAGGATCGTGTGGAGGTCCATCGTTGAGGAGGCCAAGATCCACCTAGTGTTATACTGCCCTATGATAATGAGGATGTTTACAGCAAGATCAGTCATCCGTTAATTTGATGGTTCAACAATGAAATTTCATTTATTCATGAAATTATTGAAAATTGGTTATTTTAATCTAGAATATAAAACCTTGTTTTGTGTTTTGGAAAGTGGAAAGCAAGTCTAGGCTATACTAGAGTACTACGCAGTAAACGTTTCGTCTTGCTTTGATCAGATTTAACATAGGCAGTGTTTTCGATAGTTAGTGAGATTCTTAATCTAGGTAGGTACATGAAAAGATTCTAGCTTAAGATCTTTTTGGCCACATATTTTAATAAATAACCAAATAATTATATTTTTCACAGTTAAATCTTCACTCTAATTGAAACTGAATGTCATATAACATAATATTCATATATATATATATATATATATATATATATATATATATATATAATATATAAATATATATATATATATATATATATATATATATATATATATATATATATATATATATATATATATATATCAGTGGTGGCTCGTGAGGTTTTGGTTTGAGGAGGCTACAAGAGGTGTTAAAATATACACCATAGGCGAAAATTTTTATGATTTCAAGGTCAAACCCCTTATAATTTAAAGAAAATCAAAGTAAAACAAGCACCCTAAGCTATTAATTTGTTTTCACTTTCGAGTGTCTACCTCGAGACCTACAACTCCTATTTACAATATTCACAAAAACTCTTGTCAGCTAATTAATCAATTCATCTATTCATCAAATTTTTTTTTCTTCCACAAAATACGTACCTACCTACCTACTTAATGAATTTATTAACAGCTGGTGAGAGCAAATAAAAAGTTATTATATATTTTTGAAGATTAGCGGGATTCTGCGATCTTTAACGTTAGCAAAATGATCTATAATATCCTCATAAAATTTTTTGTCTTTCGCCAAAAGTTGTACCAATTCCTTTTCAATAGACAACAAACTAATATTTTTCAAACGATCCTAGCTCTTTGAATTTTGTAAATAAGTTTTAATTCTCTTAAGAGTGGAAAACGAGCGCTCTACGGAAGCCGATGTCACCGGGATAGAAACAATTAGACATAAGAGTTTATAAACTTGGGGTAAATCTTGATTCAAATCATTATCAAAACGGTATTTAATAGTCCTCACATGATTTTTATTTTGCCCCAAAATTTCATTGTTATTATAAACAACACACAGTTCACATTTTATGGCCACCTTATCAAAAAAAAGTGTATTTTTGACATAAATTTCCCAAAAGGTTATCTGGAAAATTAGCCGAAAATCCGGTTAACAAATTTTTATTGAGTAAGTCGAAGAAATGCAGTTCCTTCAAATCAGAGAACCTTATTTCTATTTGACCCCTAATAGTATCCAAAATTTCATAAAATATTTGCTTATAGTGAAGCTCCATATCTGCGTAACTGAATTTCTTTCATTTTGGGCTAAATTGAGTCGTATCATCAGTAGTTTGAAATACAGAAAATAGTTTTTTAAAATAAACTTCTGCACGAAATTCTGAAATTTTTTCCAAAAGAAACTTGAGCCGATTTCGTGAGTAAATTACATCTGAGAACTTGTGCTGTAAGATTTGAAAAACTATTTCTGTTTGTTCAAAAATTAATTTAAAGATGTTTAAAAAATATATAAATTCCTTATCTTGTAAGTAAGATATTAATCCGCGTGCTGTATTTAAAGTTACTTTATTAATTAAAAATTCCTCACTTTCAACTAGGTATAGAATTAAATCCTCAAATCCTAAGCGGCCCCAATTTTCACTAGTAAAAAGTAAATTCTGCCAACAAAATAATTTATTTTTTACCTGTGATCCGGTTAGGCAAGGATGTCTCTCGTAATTCCTTGTATTAAAACCGCGGTTTTGTTGTCTGTTACGCTGCACCAAATTGTTTAATTCAGGGGTAGGTCGCAATGTTTTTATCAAATCTTTATCCTCATAACTTATTGCACTAAAGTTATGGGATAACAAATATTCCACTAACTCACCATTGAAATTTTTGAAATTAACTTCAGTAACCAAACTCATTTTAAAACAATACGCGAGCAATATAAGTAAACACGCTGCTGTTTTCGGCCATTAGTAACTACGATCACACTACGATTCAATTAATGCTTTCCAACGAAATCACTCGATGTCACGCGAAATTCTATAGTTGTGATTGGCCGACATTGTATGAGACTGGGTTCCTATCCGTGTTGCCATTTACATGTGTTTTGCTTTTCTATTGCAATGAAATATTCATTCGGAGTATTTGCACCGTTGTTTGCTTTTCTGTGGCAGGCATAATGAACGTTGAGAATATACCTTTCTAAGCCTCCGCAGCGTTGCCACAAATCTTGAAATGAATGAAATGCAGTAAATGTAAATACCTTCTATCTTAATTAATAAATTATATTATATAATGTAGGTTGAAAGGAAGGTAGGTGCATAAAATAATATGATTTTGATTAGTATGAATATGCTGAATGCTGACTATTCAATATAATATATTAGTGATACACAGAATATTATTGAGGAGGCTTAGCCTCCTTAGCCTCCTTTGACTAGCCGCCCTTGATTGAATGTTTTCGAATTATTCGTATAAGTTATTATTGGAGAGATTAAAAATGATTATAATCCATTATTGATTTATTTAAAGCAACATCGCGTCTCACACACAATTACACACAGAATTTCGAGAGAAATCAATCAAACGAATTCGCCTTCGAATTCAATAGCCCATTTAGGAATATAAAATATTACAACATCAATCTAAATAACGATTGGAATTATTTACATCAACCTATATGCAAGGTACTTAGTAATTCCTTTCGATCGAACCGTGTCAGCTTAATCTATTATACCACAGTGATTTATGGTAACATTGAAGATTCACCGTAAGTGGCAATATAATTACCCAACCTGGAAAAAATTTCAGGGTTAATGTATGAATTGAATAGCCATTCCACTATTTGAAAGTAACTGTACGGCGCAATGTAATCAGGATAGTGTATTTTTCACGGTGGAGTTTCCTATATACAGGTGCGGAGTCCGTAATTTTAACTAGGTAGAAAATTTTGCTGGAACTTATTCCATTCTAAAGGCAAGTGTGCGGTATATATATATCGTCGTTGCCGCGGTGAAACCTCCTAAGTGACAAAAACATGATTTGACAGGAGAAGCAAATAACTGATTTGTAAATAATTCAATAGTACCTTTTTCCCAGAAAAAACAAAACTTCAACCACAAAGATAAAGTACTGTAAAACCACATATGTAACGTCTGAGCCTTGGAATTGTCACATAGGTAATTTGTATGGTACCTTTAGCGGTGCAGTTAACTCTTACACATAGGAAGATTCTTTTTGATCAATTTAAATCGTGTTACGTTCTTTAAACACATGAATGTTTTCTACTAGCACATAGGTGGTAAAATCTTGTTTTCAATGATATCAAAATCACGTTTTGGATTTTTTGTCACATAGGAGGTTTCACCGCGGCAACGACGATATATATATATATATATATATATATATATATATATATATATATATATATATATATATAATTTCTTGATAATTATTAGCAATAACAGGCTTGTTGAATCTATATATATATATATCCTTATTATATCAAAAATTCTCTCGATCTAGCAATTCAATTTGCTCTTGGTACAAACTATTTTCAATATGAAAATAACTTCTACCAACAAATTGATGGTGTAGCAATGGGAAGTCCTATTTCCAGTGTTATAGCTCAATTAGTTTTAGAATATTTAGAAGAAAATGTATTAAATAATTCGAATGAACGAATTATAACTTTCAAAAGGTATGTTGATGATTGCCTTATAATAACATCAGAAGAATTTATTGATGATATTCTCAAAAAATTCAACGACTTTAATAGAAAATTACAATTTACTCTAGAAAAAGAAACGAACAATACATTAAATTTTCTTGATATTACTCTCATACACAAAAACAATGAAATTATCACAAAATGGCATAGAAAAGAAATTTTTTCACAAAGAACATTGAACTACAACATTACACATCATTTGTCACAAAAAAAGAGTTTAATAATCGGATATATAGACAAAGCACTTAAACTTACTTCACCTACACACAGACATGAAACATTACAAGATGTCCATAAATTACTCATAAAAAACAATTACCCAATAAAACTTATACAGAAAATCACTAAAAATAGAATTTATAAACTGTACAACACACTAGAAACATCAAAACAAGAAAATATTAACAAAAAATATATTCCTCTTCCATATATTCCTCATTTAAGTAATAAAATTTCACAAATTTGAAATCCACACGATATTAAAGTAGCCCACACCGCACAAAATCAAATTAAACAAATGTACTCTAAATTAAAAAGTTAAACACCTCTTCTGCAAAAATCTCATGTTGTTTATAGTATACCCTGTAATAATTGTAATAAATCATATATAGGACAAACTTTTCAAAATTTAGAAGAAAGATTAAAAGCACACAAATATACCAGAACACAAACCACAGCACTAATAAAACATAAAAACAATGAGAATCATACTTTCAATTTTAATAGCACAAACATTTTAGAAATAGAAAAAGATCAAAAACGCAGAGAAATTTTAGAAATGTAACATATTCAAAAAAATTTAAATGAAGTCGTAAATGATAGAACAGATATCAAACATTTGAGCTCAATATACGCAGATTCAATTCTTTAATTTTTCTAAGAAACAATATAAATCAAAACAAAATAATTCAACAAACAAACTCTTACCACAACAACTCATCTTCTTAGACAAAATCTAAACATCTAGAATTTTCAATTTTTCTAGAAAGAAAGTATAATTTAGAACATGTGATCTCCAAAATCACAAGTAATGTCTTTTTAAAGACAACAATCAAATATTTTAAACCTATTTTGTACATTACGTGGGTGAAGGTTTCTGTGGTTCCCTTCCCATCTAATATCAACGGACCTGTCTGTTGATATTGGACTAAATAGCTCGTAATTAATAACTGAAGACGACCATAGCCGCAATGAGAAATTTTTGAAAAAAAGATAAATAGTACCCTATTATTATTATTCTTTGACTCTTCAAAATCAAAATAATTTGAACCTATTTCGAACATTACGTGGGTAAAGTTTTCTGTGGTTTCCCTTACCATCTAATAATAACAAATTTGAATGTTAATATTGGACTGAATAGCACGTAATAAATAACAAAGAACGGCCGCAGCCGAAAAATTTTAGTGAAACAGTAGTCTGTTTCTATTCAAATTTTTCAAATCAATAAATGTCAAAGAAATTTCAATTTTTTCAAAAGTTTTGATAAAGCCACGAATGTCGTGGCGAAACGTCAACTTTTTAATAAAATCGAGTTTTTTAAGATTCAACAAGCCTGTTATTGCTAATAATTATCAAGAAATTAGAAATAGTTCACAGGCAACAATAATAATAATAATAATACCTTTATTCAGCATACAGCTATTGAAAACAAAAAAAATCATTACATCCATAATGTCCATTTTCAAATACATATACTATCAGAGATTTCTTAAATACTCTATAATTTTTACAATATTTACTGCTGATTGGCAGATTATTATATAAAATAAGTCCCCTGCTCATTATGGATTTGTACATAAAATGAGTATTATATTTACCTATCATGAAATCGTTTCGATGTCTGGTATCATGCTCATGCAACTCATTTACAAAATGTAGAGTTTCACTTAAATAACTAGGTAACATATTTTCTTTCATCTTATATATATATATATATATATATATATATATATATATATATATATATATATATATTATTTATTCGAATTATTGTTGCCTGTGATCTATTTTTAATCTCTTGATAATTATTAGCAATAACAGGCTGGTTGAATCTTAAAAAACTCGATTTTATTAATTGACGTTTCACTATGATATTCGTAATTGAAATTTCTTTGACATTTATTAATTTGAAAAAAATTTGAAAACATTAAGTGTGCTTTGTCTAGCTAATTATTTATTATACGAGTATGCTATTCAGTCTAATATTAACATTCAAAATTGTTATTATTAGATGTTCAGGGAAACCAAAGAAACTTTTACCTACGATTTAATTTTCAAACATTACGTAGGTAAAAGTTTCTTTGGTTTCCCTTAACATCTAATAATAACAATTTTGAATGTTAATATTAGACTGAATAGCATACTCGTATAATAAATAATTAGCTAGACAAAGCAACCTTAATGTTTTCAAATTTTTTTCAAATTAATAAATGTCAAAGAAATTTCAATTACGAATATCATAGTGAAACGTCAATTAATAAAATCGAGTTTTTTAAGATTCAACCAGCCTGTTATTGCTAATAATTATCAAGAGATTAAAAATAGATCACAGGCAACAATAATTCGAATAAATAATTAAATATTGCAAGCTGAAAATATAGCAATGATCCCAAACTTAAGCTGAGAGTTTCATACATTGTTTTTAAACTGTAAGTATGCTTTTTTGAAAGATTTGAAATTCTAAATAAATAAAAAAATTTTTCATTAAAAACGGCTACTTCCATATAAACGAACTATACCGATAATTTTGCTCTACCTATTTGATATTTTCCCGCGACTAATTTCTTTGTTATTGTTTATTTACTCGTTCTTAGTTCTCGCGGATAGCATTGATCGCCTCCGTGGCAAAGTTTGACCAAATCTCCCATACCGGAGAGTTCGAACAATAAACCACAATTGTGTGATTGATTGTCTTCCGTATCAGAGGATTTTGTTTGTTGTACTATTTTCATCTTCAAATTTTCAATCCAATGCTTGGCTACGCCGTTCTGATGAGGACCAAAGAGTCCGAAACACGTGTCAACGGCTGCTTCCATATAAACGTGCTATACCATAATTCTACTCCACATCTTCAATGTTTTCCCATGACTAATTTCTTTGTTGTTAGATAAATAGTACCCTATTATTTATATTTTCAAACATTACGTAGGTAAAAGTTTCTTTGGTTTCCCTTAACATCTAATAATAACAATTTTGAATGTTAATATTAGACTGAATAGCATACTCGTATAATAAATAATTAGCTAGACAAAGCAACCTTAATGTTTTCAAATTTTTTTCAAATTAATAAATGTCAAAGAAATTTCAATTACGAATATCATAGTGAAACGTCAATTAATAAAATCGAGTTTTTTAAGATTCAACCAGCCTGTTATTGCTAATAATTATCAAGAGATTATATATATATATATATATATATATATATATATATATATATATATATATATATATATATATATATATATATATATATATATATATATATATATATAGTTCAATGTCCTATAGGCTATTCTCTGGTTAACACTCATCAACTGTAACACATTCAACATAATTTTGATTGGCGTTTGATTATTACATTTTAAAATTATTCTCATACCTCGGTTTTGAATTTTTTGTAACCTATCAACACTATTTGTTTGCAGATTGAAAAGAAGTGTAGAACAATACTCAATATGAGGCAGTGCAAGTGTCTTGAATAACATCAAAGTTGTGTTCATATCTAATTTATTTCTTAATCTTGCAATAAAATGAATTTTTTTTGACATTTTATTTGCTATATATTCTGCATGTGATCTGAAATTTAGATTTTCATCTATTATGACGCCCAGATATTTTTTTTTTTAATTTCATCGCATCAACCACAGAGGTTATTAGCGAACTTTAATATAGTATACAATTTGATGTCTTTAGAAAATTTTTACATTTTGGCTATATGAGTTCGAGGAGATTAATAGAGTTTAAGAAAGCTTTCACTGAGTTTATATTGCACTTAGGTCCTAGGATGTCCGCTATCGAGCCAGTTGGAAGGTTTGCTGCTTTTCGGTGTATCGCGTAGTGAGGGCAATTGACGAGTATATGTTCTACTGTTAGCTTCGTGTTGCACCGGTTGCATTTTGGTTCGGTTATTGGGCGACTAAACAAGTAGGAGTGAGTCAGATTTGTGTGACCTAGTCGCAATCTGGTTAGTAGTACTTGATCTTTTCTGTTTTTGGGGAGGTTCGACCAGGGTTTCACGTCATTTCTCACTTTCTTCAGCTTACTTGAACAAGATTGCCATTTATTTTTCCAGGCACTGAGCACTTTTGATTTGATGATACATTTGGCATCATTACTCACTATTACCTGAACAGATTGTACACTTTCACTGGTTACAGCTTCTTTGGCGAGTTGGTCTGCTTCTTCGTTTCCTGGCAATCCAATGTGGGATGGGATCCAGATGAATACGATGTCCTTTCCATATTGATGGGCTAAGCTGAGTTCTTCTTTTAGTTTAGAGATTAAGGGATTGCTGGTATGTATCCGCTGTATGGCTTTTATGGAGCTGAGTGAATCAGTAAGAATTGTGAAATTTAAAGAGATAGAAGAGTTAACGAAAATGATGGCTTGGTATATTGCATATATTTCTGCAGTGAATATTGAAGATTCGGATGGAAGTTTGAACATAAGTCTACAAGTAGGGGTCACCACCGCTGAGCCGACTCCTTCGGTGTCATCTTATTTACTCTTTGAATTGCGACCCTATCTATCATTATTCTCAAACCAATTATATTCAGTTTTCGCGTCTTATATTCACTACCAAGTAACATATAATTAGATTTTTTAACATTGATTTTCAAATTACCATCACATAATCATACAAATAAAGAGTCCAAGTCAGTATGAACTAAACTATATATATATATATATATATATATATATATATATATATATATATATATATATATATATATATATATATATATATATATATATATATATATATAAATATATATATATATATATATATATATATATATATATATATATATATATTTAAATATTTTAAAATTTGTAATAAATCGAGAAAAATTAGAAAAATTGAAAATTTGAAATTCACTTCAATTCTACTAATGTCCCTCATATTTGAATTTTAATCATTTGAAACTAAAACCTTGATAAAAATATTCGCTGATTCCAATTTTACGTTACGAATTTTCAAATTTTTGATTGTAAGAAAATTCTAAAATTAGAAAAGATAAAATATGCTAGGTAGGTAATTGTATACTGGAACTTATAAGCAATAGTAATGTGAAGTATAAACGAATTTAGTATTAAATACAAAAAAATTATTTCACTCATTAAATTCAAGAACAATCAATTTCATCCACTCCTCTGTTCCCCTTTTAGATAGACCTATTTGAGTTACATATTTAACACTATCATTTCCTAAAAACTGAACTATACAACAGAAAATTATTCAATGGTAAACAAATATTTTGATCAGTACTATTTATTATATATATAGATATATAATAATAATAATAATAATAATGTTTATTTGTTAATGGTTTACAAATTACAAATTAATCAATTCAAAATAAATTTCCAAACAAACATAAATTGAAAGAGGTAGATCTACACAAAGTAGAGCCACCTGTGTTATAACGAATATAGATATCATAACGCGACCTTTGCTTCAAAGAAATACACAAAAAAACCGAAAAATAACTTCAAAATAATCACAGTTTATCACAAAAAAAAAGTCAAATCAGGGCGTGTATGTCAAAATAAAGTAAAATGTCACAATCGGGATTATTATTTCACAAATTGGGTAAAATGTCGATATTCGGTAGGTTCTAACATCATCAAAATTCCTTCCGCTGTCATAATTTAATGAGTTCATATATGTTTCCTTTTTCTATGAGCATGCAAAATTGCATGCTGCAGAATTTATAATGTCATAAAACTTTTTAGAGTTTTCACTCTGAATGTATGACTTTAGTTTTTTTTTGAAAGAGGCATAAGTTTTTGACTCTTTAATATAAGCGGGAAGAGAATTATAGATTCTAGGGGCCAGGTAAACCATATTTCTTTGGCCAATTGTCTTTTCCGCTCTGGGTTCTATTAATTTTCCTCCTCCTGACCTGGTCTCATGTTGATGGGCCACTGTTCTCATTACAGACCTATCTTTAAATAGGTTGAGCATCATCCTATAAGCATATAGTTTATTCATGTCCATCAATCCAGATTCCTCAAATAAGCGGTCAGTGGGATAAGTTCTCTCATTTTCAGAACAATTTTTATGAACCATTTCTGCATCACTTGTAATCTTTTCATATGCGCTTGATATGCACCACCCCATCCCAGGATTCCGTACGACAACTGTGACTGTATCAATGAACAATAGATCATCTTCAATTCGGGCGTATCCAAACTATTTTGTAGGTACTTGAATCGTGCCAAGAAATATCTAATTTTATTTACAATATATTGAGTTTGATATTTTAGTTCCAAATCAACATTTGGCAATAATATACCTTCAGCCATATTAGTGCCAGATAGAAAACACGCGTAAATCATTCACAAATCGAATATATCAGTTTGTTAGTGAATAACGTCGATATAAAGGTAACCACCGTGTAAAATATTTTCTAATGTTGAGTTATATATAGTCGTGAAGGAAGTTCTAAGTAGATATCTCCAATTTTAATAGGAGTATGCTGAATATTGATTCAAAACTTTACTTTTCTTTGGCTGAACAATCCGTTCATAATAGTTTATTTCCTAAGAGACTAGCATGTTGCCATATTACCTATCGTATGGTGCCATATTACCCATGATATGGGGTAAAATGGCAACAGTCTATGTTTGTGCATTTTTACTTGCAATCTTTTGCTGTGTGGGAATATGGCAACGAATGACTCTGGACGGATACATATATTGTGTAAGCTCTAACGTGCAACCAACGTCTTTCATTTAGGCGCTTTGGTTATTAGAATGTGAGCATTTGAATTTTATGTTGCCATATTACCCCACTTTACCCTATATATATATATATATATATATATATATATATATATATATATATATATATATATACAACGTGTCCACGGATTAGGTGCCCAAGAGGAAAAAAAAAATTTGTTATTATTCTTAGCGAAAAATTTTATTCTTGATAAGAAGTTTATTTCAAAACTCTATAAAATGAAATAAAATTCAAGTTTTTCAAAACATGTTTAATTTTTATGAAATTCATTTTCATATATTGGAATATGTACATATGGAACCTCGTCCTCTCCCTGGAAGAATAAAAATAGTTGAGGAAGAAAGTAGAAACAAAAATATACATGAGTAAAATAATATCTAAACGCCCAAAAATATATTCAGAAATAAGCGGCTGCAATTTAAAAATGATTCCAATTTTTGTCAGATTTGTTGCGATCGGAGATAAATCTTTGAATAAATAAATGGAAAGAAACAAAAAATAAAACAAACGTTGCAATAACGAAATATTTCCCAACATATATACACCGGTCCAGATAATTTCTGTTATGTTGGTAAGTGTTGCAAGTGCTGAACGGTCATTTTATACACTCAAGAGGCTTAAATCGTGGTTAATGTCTACGATGTGCCAGAAAGGATTAGTTAGTTCAACTCTATTAAATATACATAAAGATATTGAAATAAATATTGATGCTGTTAAATATAGATTTTCCAAGTAACGTACAAGAAAACTTGAATATGTTTGCAGGTTACGCTTACAGCTGTTTATTTTAAGTAGTTGATGGAATCCGTCGTTACTACGTGATAATTTAACATGATGAACAAAACTAAATTTGAATTTACTACGTTTAATATCACAAAATATTTTGAAAAATATAACACTGCGATTGCAATTTCGGTCACTAGACCATCATCGGGCAAATTGAGGTAAGAACTGAATACAGAATTATAGATTTGCCCTTACGGGTGGGAAAGAATTATTGCAGGTACCTAAATAGACAAGAAGAACATATTTCAAGAAGGGCTAATCGAGTGAATTTCCCAAATTGGTCCAATACAATGTTCTTAGAAAAGACGTTATTGTTTGAATACACTAAATATAGGAGAATATATCAGGTCAATCTGGTCGTTCAGCAAAGTATCTTTTCCATTATGATTGAGTTTAAAATTTTCTAATGATTCTAAGTAAGTAAGTTTGGTTCCTTTCGGTAATTTGTGCATGATTTTAAAATTATCTATTTGTGGAAATGGATGGTGGTTTTCACGGCAATGATTTGAAAACGTTGAATCCGTTTCATTTTTCAAAAAATATTGTTGGTGTTCTTTAAATCTTGTCTTGAACGATCGACCAGTCTGACCTATATATACTCCTTTACATACAGGATAAATCAACCTATAAACTCCTGAACTTTCAAATTTTGAAGTGATATCTTTGGCATTGAATAAAAATCCTGAGAGTTTTGTCTTAGGTTTGAAAGCAATTTTAATATTACATTTAGGTATGACATTAGCAACTTTTTCTGTTAGAGGACCAAAATATGTTAAAGATGTGAATTTTTCCGACTTTTCTACTTTTATTTGAGGATATATGCTGTTGTACGCTGGTTGACTACGTTTCTTGTTTATCATTTTATCTATCAAACTTGTATGAAAACCATTATTTGAAGCAATTATTTTTATAGTCGAAATTTCTTTTGCTAAATTTGTTACGGATAATGAAATTGAAAACGCTCTGTGGATCATTGAATTAAAGGCTGAATGTTTATGGGAAAGAGGATGATTTGAATCCGACGGAATACATATATCCGTGAAAGATGGTTTTCTATATATATCGAAACTCAAAGTATTATTATTATGAAAGATAGTTAAATCCAAGAAGTTTATCAGTTTATTTTAAGATATAGAATATAAAGTTTGCTGCAATACTATCTATTATATATGTTTATTATCTAGTCTATTAGTTAAATTGCCTGATAAACGGAATATTTGTTTATATATTTTCACTTATAATATTCTATAGAAAAACCGTGTTTTTTCACCAGTTAGTTGACTAAATTTGGGTTATTTAGTAACTAACGTAAACGAAAGAAAGCTCCAAAGAGACACAAACAATAATTTGTTGAAAAATTTCGCCTGCATCATTTTATTTACTCACCAGAAATTTTATCCCAGCCTTCTCTGCGGCGCAGTAGTCTGACCCCCACTAACTATGAACCTATCTATGCCCCTGTCATCTGGAAGTATATTTTGATATATCTTTGAGTGTTGAATATAATCTCAGATTCACGAATCTAACTTGAACAAGAAAATACATTTGATAATTGTAAATTATAATTAAATGACCATGCAAGCGAACTGGCCGTAAGAGTTCCAACACTGATAATTCGGCCTTTCTTCACATACCGATAGATACTGAGAATTAACCAACCAACGTAGATCGAGGTACACGCAAATAATAAGAAAAATTCTTAGGGAATCATAAAAACGTTCGCGAAATTCTAATAATCAGTTTGGCTAGCTAAACCAAACATAACTTTTGTATTCATATATAAAAGAAGCAATCAATATTATTGTTATTATAATTAGACGACAGCATTTTTTGTCTATGTAAACTTGACTTAAAAAAACTTCAAAGGAAGTAATTTTTTCTGACCGTTTTTTGAGATGGAAAAAATCAGGAGAAACTGTCGCCTATGCGATTTTCTCAGCGGCGTAGTTCCCCGGCACCCCTAAGACACAAGCATATCTACGCCCCTGAGAAGCCTTCCACAATTTGAAGAAAGTTGGCTACTATAAATGTACTTACTTGCCCTTATATGCGTATTGTATTTATATTATATTATATTTATATCAACATATTCATCTTCGTAATATGGTTTAATAAAAATGTCGACTATATTATATTCAGAATCAAAATTTCCCAATGGATATACTTATCCTATCATGTGTAATTCGTTTTCAAAAATGGAAATCAGATTGAAATTTCTCTTACTATCTGTCAATTATTCATGAAAAAATTAATGAATATACAATTTGTTCTGAAATCTCAATGGAGCTTTGAGAGTAAGTTTTATGTTCAAATTCAAAACATTAATCAAATTCACGAACAAGCAACATATGAGAATCTGTTTTTATAATGAGCATCATAAATTCATATATCTTCGATTTCGGTTTCAGTGATGACCTATGTACTAGATTTCAATGAAATAATATGACACATATATTCCAGTACCTTACCGTTGTTTCTTGTATAATAATCTAATAAATTCAGTGATTAAACCGAACAAGCTAGAGTTATTTCGAAACAAATTGAATTAACATTCTCAAATACAGGTGGTCCACAAGCTATGAACGCTTGATTGTTCTAACCTAAATTCAATGATTAAATGTATGTATATATAGGTATATATATATATATATATATATATATATATATATATATATTTATATATGTATTTATATTTATATATATATATATATATATATATATATATATATATATATATATATATATATATTTATATATATATATATATATATATATATATATATATATATTTATATATATATATATATATATATATATATATATATATATATATATATATATATATATATATATATATATATATATATATATATATATATATATATATATATATATATATATATATATATATACAGTGCTTTCATGATGAAAGGAACAAATTCATTGAAAAATTAGGTTTCTATTTCATGTTAAAATCCTCGGACAGGTCGATTAGTATTTTTATTTGGGCATTTTTCGCAATAAAAATTTTGTATACAGGGTGTCTCATTCAAGAGCTATGGCTTTGTCATTAGTTTTTTTAAAGGTAATACCCTGTATATTATTTCACTTTGCAATTCTACGATAAATTCTTATCACTTTTTGTGAACATACCATATGCCTCAACTCGATGGATTGCCAGAAACGGAGATAGTGGGTAATGAGAGGTACGATATGAAAACACACAAATGTAATTACTAATTTAATTTTTACATATGTTCAATCTGTTGTCCGTTTACTTCGAGACATTTTTGAAGTCGATTCAATGTTTCCCGTTGCACATTTTCAATTACTTCTGGACTGATAAGTCTTATTTCCTGCCTGATTCTCTCTTTTAGATCATCAATATTATTTGGTCTATTCAAATAAACTTTAGACTTCAAATAACCCCATAAGAAAAAATCCAATGGGGTTATGTCCGGTGATCTTGGCGGCCACTCAATCGGACCTCTCCGTCCTATCCATCTGTTGGGAAAAGTTGCATCAAGAAATTGTCGAACAGCGATTGAATAGTGAGGAGGTGCCCCATCTTGTTGAAACCATATCTCGTTATTAGGTATGTCAGGATCTTGTGGGTTAGGAAACAAAACAGCTAAAGCCGGAATGAGTTCGAACTGGAGAAAGTTCAAGTAGTCCTCTCCGTTTAGCGTTCCTTCAAAAAAATAGGGACCAACTGTACGATTTCGAACAATCGCTGCCCATGTATTAATTTTTTGAGGCCGCTGTGTGTGGCATTCTTGCATCCAATGAGGATTCTCGGTCGCCCAATACCTACAGTTTTGTCTGTTGACGTGGCCATTTAAAGTAAAGGTGGCTTCATCAGAAAAAATTATGTTTGTAATGAAATTTAGATGTTGATTATGAATTTCAAGAATCTGCTCACAAAACTGTACTCTGCGGTCAAAATCGTCTTCTAATAATTCATGTACCAGCTTAATTTTATAGGGATGATACTTATTTACCTTAAGTATTTTATGCACGGACCCTACTGATAAATTGAAATTATTGGAAATTGTAGTAATGGATGTATGAGGGTTATCTTGGGTTTCTAGTAGAACGTTCAGCACTGTTTCTTCAGATACTCTCGGTGGTCTTCCTTTAGGTAAATCTCTAACGTGGCCGTATCTCCTGAATTTTGATTCAATTTTGCTGACTGTCGATCTAGTAATTGGCGGACGATCAGGATGATTTTCATTGAATAGATTGCAGACTTCTTCTTGTGAACGCACCCTATCTCCAAAACCAATCATCATAAGTACTTCAATACGTTCTCTCTCAAGTAATTGCATTTTCTTAAACAATGAAGTAGTGTAGTGCCTGGAGCGTTAAAAACGTGAAAACTGCGGACTATACAGCACCAGTGAATGAATTCAGATGGTACATGTGAAATTTCATTCTTCAGATTTAATGACAATGTTTACCTAAATTTTTTTTTGTACTTTTAATCCACATTTTAAATCTCCAGGTGCTCCACTATCTCCGTTATAATCTGGGAATCCATCAAGTTGAGGCATATGGTATGTTCACAAAAAGTGATAAGAATTTATCGTAGAATTGTAAAGTGAAATAATATACAGGGTATTACCTTTAAAAAAACTAATGACAAAGCCATAGCTCTTGAATGAGACACCCTGTATAAAAAATTTTTATTGCGAAAATTGCCCAAATAAAAATACTAATCGACCTGTCCGAGGATTTTAACATGAAATAGAAACCTAATGTTTTAATGAATTTGTTCCTTTCATCATGAAAGCACTGTATATATATGTATGTATATATATATATATATATATATATATATATATATATATATATATATATATATATATATATATATATATATATATATATATATATATATATATATATATATATATATATAAATATATATATATATATATATATATATATATATATATATATATATATATATATATATATATATATATATATATTTATGCATGTATATAAATGGTTATAAAACTCATTTGTGAATAAGCCAATATAATACGTGAATTCTGCTGCGAAGTTTCCGCGTATTGATAAGAGAATATACCCTTGACGACTTTGTATAATCGTTTTATTATTTCGCATCGTAATAAAATGTGAATATTTTCATATTTACCATTTTTTAAAGTCTGTCAAAAAAAATTGATTATCAAGTTTGGTGAAGTTTCGTTTGATTTTTCAGCATGCAATGCTTTGGTTGTAGTTCTAGCGGTGTTGTTCATTCGTTATATAATCGTAATGAATACCAACTCGAACGAACGAAAATATTCGATATACTGACCTCGTTTTTGACGTATTTTCTCAAAACATCACTCGAGCAGTGCTCTCGTGATGTTCCGCAAAATACGTCGCGTAACTCGGAAGTATAATCGATTATTTTCGATTTTCTTGTGATATTATAACTGATTATATAACTCATGTATGGATAAGTCAATACAATCCGTGAATTTTGAATAGTTACCGCGTACTGATAAGTGAATATATCCTTGACGTGGTTGTATAATCGTTTTCGTGTTTCGCCTAGTGTCAAAATAAGAATGTTTTCATATTGACGATTTTTTGACGTTTGCCAAAAAAAAAATTATCAAGTTTGGTGAAGCTTCGTTCAGTTTTTCAGTATGCATCGCTTTGGTTGTAGTTAATGGCGGTGTTGTTTATTCGTTATACAATCGTAACGAATGAAAAATGGAGCAAACGAAAATAATCGTGTCCTCGTAACTCGACGTATTTTCTTAAAACATCACTCGAGCTGCGCTCTCGTGATGTTTCGCATAATACGTCTCGTGACTCGGAAGTATAATCGATTATTTTTGATGCTCTTGTGATGTTATAACTGAATATTTGTATTCATATGTTCAGAAAGATTTGCGTAGCGGAATTAACAGTTATGAAAAGTGATAGGTAAGAGGTAATTCGGGTGCAAGGTCTCAATCTGCATACTCAACGATTAGAATGAAAATGAAGAAGAAAGGTCGGAAACAATCCGATTGCGTGGTATCGATCTGCGCCAAAATAATTTAATAAATCATCTTAGCTCTTTTCAAAGTTACCTGCATAAGCTCAGAAAATAAGTCAGTTTAAGGTTTCAGATTTGGTTGATAGAATCAATTCAGTTATTGGAGTTGGCAGATTGATACAGCAAAATCGGAATGCTTTAACCTCTTCCAGGTTCTATGTGATTCCTAGAGTAGGCAATTAGGTACCACGTACCCGAATTACATCTTACTCTCTATAACCTATAGTGGTGGATTGACAAAAGATGCCGAAACGTCGGAATTTTAGAAATAATGAAGACAGTTCATTTTGAGAAGCTTATGCAATTATTTTATTCTGGTTTCTTCATGAAATTGATTGCGTGTGTATGTGTGTGGAAGTAAAGACAGTACTTATGCGTTATTGCTGGTGATTGTTGATGTCAATATACGTTGACTGTTAATTGATAAACATACTGAAGTTTTGATATCTGCTATGCTATTCATCTCTTCTTAATTGAAAATCATGATTTTCATTATTACCTATTTATTTTGTCATTACTTTTATACCTTCATTCAATTTCTTCTTCAACTTTCTCGAGGTCCATTCGATGAATATTTTTTTGTAATAAATGTGACAGTTTAACGCTCTTTGTTTCAAGTTACTCATTTTACTGATACTCAGTTAAAAAATATAAAATAACTGATTTTAGGAATTGTTTTTTACAGTTGATTAGGCTGATAAAATATTTCAGACTTTAAGTGAGTACCGATTTCAAAAAATGATACCGTTCAGCAGATGTAAAAAATATAAGCTATTGATTTATTCGCAGTTCATACTGTCAAAATACGTTGAAATGAATTCCTATATTTCCAATGAAATGAGAGTTTGTTTAACTGTTAAGACTTGTGAAGATTTTATTGAAGAGATTCAATATACAGAAAGTATCGTAAATTAGATGTTTCATTGTAGTGAGATATTCTATTGAATATTTCTTAGAACATTATAAATCTTCAATTATATTGAAATTATAGTTGATAGAACTATACTTATTTCTATGAATAGGTACCAAAACATAACCCTATTTTGTTCTCGTGAAAATTATCAAAGGTCTATATTCCCACATCAAAATCATCCTAATTCAAACCCATCAATCATCTGTTAATTTCTGCCGTTATGATGATATGAACATTAGCGAGCAGCAGCCGCCGTGGTCATTGAGAACATGAGGATTAAATGTACAAGATCAATGAGAGGAGTATTACTCAGTTTGTATGCACGTACCAAAAATGAATCCTATAATTCAATCAACAGAAGCTGTGATGCTGCTCAAACCACAAATATGAAGTAAACAAACAGTTAAAACCTCTGCAGAGCACTTTGAGAACATTAACTCGATCGACGTAAGAAATTTCATCCTTCTCAAAGCCAATCTGGATGAGTTTTAAACGTTCACAATTCCTCAAACACCACGAAAAACAATAAATCTCAACATATAAATCAAAATCTTTAGCATCAACTTAATCTGCGTACGAATTTTCAATCTTGTAACTAAATTTGGGATTTGGGGTAAAAAAATAATCAATAAACGATTTTGCTAGTTCCATGCACCCTCAAAAAAACCAAGGCGGGTGGGTGAATTTATGATTTTATTGTGAATAATCATCTTCCACATCTTTTGTCACCAGTTCCTGCTCATGTATTTTTCGCTGCACCCTTGTCCGAAGTTTGAAAATGACAAAATTTTTGCAGAATCTACCCAAATTTTGAGAGATTTTGTACATCAAGAGATACCCAAGATACCATTGGAGATGTTAATATGTGCAGGGAAATATATTTTTATATGTATGTAGTTCATGTGTGAATAAGCCAATACAATCCGTGAATTTTGCGTAGTTATCGCGTATTGATAGGTCAATATACCCTTGACGACGTTATAACCTTTTTGGTGTTTTGCCTCGTGTCAATTGTGAATATTTTTATATTGACAATTGTTTGACTTCTGTCAAAAAAAATTACGAATCAAGTTTGGTGAAGTTTCGTTTAATTTTTCAGTACCTTTGCAACGTTAAGGTTGTAGTTCTGGCGGTGTTGTTCATTCTTTATATAATCGTAACGAATACCAACCCGAGCAAACGAAAATAATCGTAATACTGACTTCATCACTCGAAGTATTTTCTTGAAACATCACTTGAGCTGCGCTCTCGTGATGTTTCACAAAATACATCTTGTGATTCGGACGTATAATCAATTATTTTCGATGCTCTTGTGATTATAACTGAATATATATTTTGAAGATATATATATATATATATATATATATATATATATATATATATATATATATATATATATATATATATATATATATATATATATATATACATATATATACATACAAACAGAAATTAAAATCACTACCTTACTTCACTGTTGACTTACGATATAGTGTAATAGTCAGTTATTTTCGGTAAGAATATAACTGAAAAGGCATTGAGCCTAAGAAGTTATTGATTCAAGTACTGATAATATTTTATTTAGTGATTTTATTAAAAGTAAAGATAATTAGTCTAATGAGAATAGATAAATATGCTTTTTGTCAGTTGAAAGAAATAATTGAAATAATCTGACCTTTCCTCTGAATGAGGTTAATGTCTATGATGATTTGAGAAGCGGTATATTGAAGTTTAATTCACCACTAATCTGAGATATTTCTCCTGATTTACCTTTCTCCAGAAATTCTCTGTTTAGAGGACACACATTCAAATATAATATATGGGTATTTAGTGTAATTAAATTAACCCATATTATGGCTGTAGAACAAGCTCGTCATGATATAAATACTAATGCTTAATAACATTAATTTTGATTTGAGAAATGTGGTGTGCATTTTAGTAAGTTACAGTTAGAAAAATTCTCAGATCTTTTTTTTATTTTTGAAATTTTCGTATTTTATTTTAAATGTTAGTAGTTTAACACTGATCTAAGTACCTACAAAAGCGGTTCAGTTAATTTTTCTCAACAGAAATTGTTATTTAGATTCATTTTTGTTTACATAGGCATACATTAACGTTCATAATTCATATTGCTCAATGTTTTTGCTAGACCATTTCCTTCGAATTTCAATGTCGGATTGTGCATTTTTTCATCAATAATTTTTCTGTTTGATTCACTGTATATTTGCCTCGTTATTATTTTGTCAGATCGGTTCAAAATGAGTCTTAGATTGTTGAATAATTATAAAAAAAAAAAACCATTTATTGCCCAAACAGGTACAAGAACCACTTACAGGACAGCGTTTCATAATGTATACATGTAACTGTGAACAAGAACTAAAGTCTAAGAACTAAAAAACCAAATACAGTGTTTTAATGTTTTAACGAGTCATTCAGTAACCATAGAAAAAACAACAAATGTAAAGAAACGCAGTAACATATTCAAGAATGAAATGCATGTACGAAGAGAGAGGAATATTTTTATTTCACATTAGCTTCATTAATCTCTGAGAGTTATGATAATATCAGTCAAATAGTTTGTGAGCTTATAGACAAATATGCAAGAGTGGTAAATTCTACGGTCCTCCAAAGATAACAGGGAAAATCTTTTTAATAATAAATTATTATTCAAACCTTGTTCGGGATAAATTCCATCAATTCTATACGCAATATATTTCAAGAATCTTCGTTGAATTGATTCGAGCAGATGAATGTGCTTAAGGTAAATAGGCGACCAAATCAGCGAGCCATATTCTAAGCGTGTTCTCACATATGAGTTGAAGAGAGCAATAAGACTATCTACGTTTTTGAAGTCCTTGCAGTTTCTAAAAATCAACCCAAGCATTCCATTTGCTGCCGATGCAGTTTTAATAATGTGCGTTGAGAAACTCAATTTGGAGTTAAAATGAATACCAAGATCTTTTGTTACATCACACCGATCCAAAAAAATTTGATTTATTGAGTAAATGTATTCCACTGGTTTGATTTTTAGAGTATAGGTAGAATAGTGACATTTTGAATATTTAAGGGTAATTTATTTGTTTCACACCAAAATGCTAGACGGTCAATATCACTTTGGAGCAACTCACAGTCACTCTGAGACTCAATGACCCTAAATATTTTTAAATCATCCGCAAACAAAAGAATGCCACTTGCTATACTTTCACCTATATCATTCACAAATAATGAAAACAGAAGTGGGACCAAATTGCTTCCCTGAGGTGCCCCGCTGGTAGAAATGAAACATTCCGATCTATGACCACGGTACTCAACATATTGTGACCGATTACTGAGGTATGATTGAGAGAAGTTCAGCAATTATGGAAAACATGAAAGTTTGAATAAGTATAGGTACGCACCTATTACTACTTTTTTATATAAATGATAATATTATAATATTATGACATGTCTTGTACTAACCTAAATATTTTTATTCACTATTTTATATGCTATTAGCTTGGAATTATAAACTTCTAGTAGAAAAAGTCATAGTTTTTTAGACGCATATAGGTACTCAACTGTCTAAGTCAATTTGGAGGTGGAGGTGAGAAAAACCTTGAAAAGTGTTCAGATCCCCAAAGGATACTTCTCTCACATCAACCTAATCCAAGTTCTAAATTTCAACCATCTAAAACTCAATCTTGAGAACCTTTCCGAATAGAAATATCGGCGGTTGGAGAAAAAAGTTTATACCATCAGAAGAAACTTTCCTAATATCATCTCAATCCACGTAAAAATTTTAAACATTGAATCTCAATTTGGAGTGTTAGGGGATACAGTTCTTCAAAAACGGGCATTTATTCCCAAGGATGTTCAATTTCGGATATATCGTTCATGATTAAAGAAAATTGTGGTCGAGGAGATATCAAACGGATTCAAAGACCACTCTCGAACCTCTCTGTTGACTTTCAGTACCGTTCTATAGTCCATTATAAAAAATACAACTACAAATACATATAAAGAATTCACTCAGGATGCAGCAATATTAGTCTTGAAAGAAAATAATATAAACGTACAAAGTTTGGAAAAACCATTTTTTTAAAATAAAATTGCAGAAAATTTCCGCACGCTAAAAATCAATATTAATCCAAAATTGGAAGTAGGTGAAGTTTCCTGTGAATCTGAAGTAATATCATTCGTTTCAGGTGATTCTGAAAATAAATTTGAGAATGACGATACTGTATAATATATATACAGAATGATATACATGTACCCTTTCGCCAATATCTTCACCAGACTTTGAATTGAATTTAGACAAATTTTGATAATTTTTATACTGCCTCAAGAACAACCTCAGATACTAAATTTCATCTCTTTAGGTCAGATGGCCGCTGGATATGCCAAAATGTATATATATATATATATATCTATATATATATATATATATATATATATATATATATATATATATAATCTCTTGATAATTATTAGCAATAACAGGCTGGTTGAATCTTAAAAAACTCGATTTTATTAAAAAGTTGACGTTTCACTACGATATTCGTAATTGAAATTTCTTTGACATTTATTGATTTGAAAAATTTTTTTTGAAAAGACAAGGCTGCTTAGTCTTGCTAATTATTTATTATATGCTATTCAGTCTAATATTAACATTCAAAATTGTTATCATTAGATGCTAAGGAAAACCAAAGAAACCTTTACCTACGTAATGTTTGAAAATAAAAATAATAGGGTACTATTTATCTAACAACAAAGAAATTAGTTGAAGAAAACATTAAAGATGTGGAGTAGAATTATCGGTATAGCACGTTTATATGGAAGCAGCCGTTGACACGTGTTTCGGACTCTTTGGTCCTCATCAGAACGGCGTAGCCAAGCATTGGATTGAAAATTTGAAGATGAAAATAGTACAACAAACAAAATCCTCTGATACGGAAGATAATCACAACAATTGTGGTTTATTGTTTGAACTCTCCGGCATGGGAGATTTGGTCAAACTTTGCCACGGAGCCTTGTCTTTTCAAAAAAATTTTTTCAAATCAATAAATGTCAAAGAAATTTCAATTACGAATATCGTAGTGAAACGTCAACTTTTTAATAAAATCGAGTTTTTCAAGATTCAACCAGCCTGTTATTGCTAATAATTATCAAGAGATTAAAAATAGATCACAGGCAACAACAATTCGAATAAATAATTAAATTTTGCAAGCTGAAAATATGACAATGACCCCAAACTTAAACTGAGAGTTTCAAAAATTGTTCTAAACTGTAAGTACCTTTTTTTAAAAGATTTGAAATTCTAAATAAATAAAAAATTTCATTAAAAACGACTACTTCCATATAAACGAACTATACCGATAATTTTGCTCTACCTATTTAATATTTTCCCGCGACTTATTTCTTTGTTATTGTTTATTTACTCGTTCTTAGTTCTCGCGGATAGCATTAATCGCCTCCATGGCAAAGTTTGACCAAATCTCCCATACCGGAGATTTCAAACAATAAACCACAATTGTTGTGATTATCTTCCGTATCAGAGGATTTTGTTTGTTGTACTATTTTCATATTCAAATTTTCAATCCAATGCTTGGCTACGCCGTTCTGATGAGGACCAAAGAGTCCGAAACACGTGTCAACGGCTGCTTCCATATAAACGTGCTATACCGATAATTCTACTCCACATCTTTAATGTTTTCTCATGACTAATTTCTTTGTTGTTAGATAAATAGTACCCTATTATTTTTATTTTCAAACATTACGTAGGTAAAGGTTTCTTTGGTTTTCCTTACCATCTAATGATAACAATTTTGAATGTTAATATTAGACTGAATAGCATATAATAAATAATTAGCAAGACAAAGCAGCCTTGTCTTTTCAAATCAATAAATGTCAAAGAAATTTCAATTACGAATATCGTAGTGAAACGTCAACTTTTTAATTCAACCAGCCTGTTATTGATAATAATTATCAAGAGTGTAAAAATAGATCACAGGCAACAACAATTCGAATAAATAATTATATATATATATATATATATATATCTATATATATATATATATATATATCTATATATATATATATGTATAAGTATATAAGTACACTCTCCAAAAATCCCTACAAGTCTGGATTTTGATATGTTGATCACAGTTGATTTCCACATATTTTACAAGCGCCCATACACCTCTTTGTGACTTCCTTCCCCAAAGTTTGAGGATGGTAAAGTTTTGATTGAATTTATCCAAATTTTGATTCCAGCGGGTCTGAGGCGGATTTAAAACAACCTGCACCTTGCTAATGACTACCGATACAGTGTAATTCTTGATTAGTTTTGATCCAAAGTTTGAGAATACAATTTTTTTATCGATATTTAGTGAATTTTCTTCACTGTATAGGTTTCAGATTGTTTATAATTTATGTTCAGATAAAAGTGCCAATGCTGTGACACGTCACATCACGGGTATTCCACCAGATCTTCGGGACATCATGTTCACCTCCCTATTTCTTCCTCCGAATTAACAAAAAAGTCCATCATTTACAATTCTAAGAAAATTTACAATCACCTTCCAGAGGAATTAAAATCTAACTTCCTTGACCAATTTTCGGAAACGAATTAAATCTTATTTTCTTGAGAGACCTTATTAATCTATTACTCTCGGTTCTATTGTAAAGTTTTTATATATTTTGTATGGAAATGTGTGATTTTTATTTCTAGGTATTACATTGTTTAGTTTGTATATTTTTTGATTGGTGTGTGTTTATTTTCTTGTTTTACATTGTTTATTTGCTATATTTCTCGCTTTGTCAATAAAGTGTATAATTTTAAGACAATAAAGCATATTTTGATTTGATGATTTGATCAAACATTCTGTAAATTTGATATAATACTTTTCCTTTCAGGCGGTTCTGGAAATTAGGAAAGGACCATACTGTATAATACATATACATAATGATAACCTAATGATTCTGGGGTATCGTTCATGTTTCGATGTCGTGAACTATGAAACTCTACCTTTCATCTTTAGTATATTTCAAGTCATAAATTATTGGGCGTTGGAAAGGAATATAATTATAATGCATAACGTAGTATACGAATTTTCTTCACAACCAACTCACGGTATAATTTATTTCTATAATGCGCATATCGATTCGGTAATTTGACAACAAGAATTAATTAGATTAACATATTTTTCAGTTCGTGCTGAGGTTGGGTCATTAATGAAACATTAGAACATATATATGATATTCTGCTGAACATTATATATTTCCTTTCTTAATTCAGCAATATTTACAGAATACAGAGTTGTATCATGAAGCGTTTACATAGAATATCCACGATAACTGTTCCAAACGGATTTGCGAAAATATCTATTAGTTGAATTTGTGTTTTTTATAGTAAATAGAATATGAAGAGCTAGAAATCTCAATCTCTACTTCACATGAATAATTTTTTACATGATCCTATAAATAGGATGTTTCCTTCTTCCTTCTCGCTGGAAGAAACTTCAACTAAACAGATTATTAAAATAATCTGTTTAGTTGAAGTTTCTTCCAGCGAGAAGTTCGTTTTTTCCGAAAAAAACCCCAAAATCAGAAATTTGATCCATTTGCCTCCTAGGAACTGCTAATCCTTATGTATTGGAATTGTTCAATTGGAATTCGCAAGACCTTTTTTAGGATGAGATTTCTTTGGTGTTCCGATCATTCTTTGGGGTAGAAAACCTCTTTCAAATGTTCCATTGTTCTGTGTTTTTTCTCTGTTTTGTGCGAAAAACATCAGAATTATTATGCCTTATTATGAAGGTTTTGGTATCGTTACATCGGGAAGGTGTTTGAATGGAAGTAAATTAGTGAGTTTGGCCAGCAAGTAACTTGGGTTAGGGACCAAAAGTCTTGTTTTATAGCTAGTTATCCGTGAAATAAAAGGCATTTTATCCAGACGGAATTCAGAGAGTTGAATTTTGGCCATATAGGTTCCCTATATGTTGCTCTATAATCCCCCAGTTAGGTATGTCTACCTGAACACTATTGAGAATTGGCCTTTTTGGTTGAATTTGTGCTATATATAATATGATTTTTGAGAGAAATTGTTGGTGGGATGAATGGTACGAGCAGTGAGTTACTTAGTCAGGATATATACCAAGGGGTGTGTAACTTAAATCATAGCTTCATGGGAGTCTATTAACTCGTGATTGTATGCCAAATATGATGAAATAGATCCGGATGTCGCCCAGAATCTTTGTTGTCATTTATAACTATAGACCACTTTCAGTTGTACCGAAAGAAACTGCTTAGAAGGAAAAAGAAATTCTGACTGAGAAACCTTCATTTCATAATTAAAGTATCTTCCGATTGAAATATAGTTCTGATGAAAAATTACTGATCTATAAGCAGACCTGGAGGTTTCCGCATTATCTTCTGCGTATATTGTTAATTAAAAACATAATCACATAGCAGAAGTTATTGAAAATGTGTTTGCATTTGGGAGTACAAAAATCGGAGACACACGAATTGCGGTCAAAATTTGAATCAGGTAGAAGGGTACTTAGGTGGTTGTTTTCGACGACTGAATTGCTTGGATGGTAAATCTTTTTATCTTAAATCTCTATACATATCATGTATTAGGCGGTTAACCAGAAATATGGTAATAATTGGCCTAACGATGTTGTTGACAGAAATTCAAAGAAAAGTAAAATGATAATCTGTCTCAAAGGGAAGGGGTGACGTATAAATTTAAGGTAATCACCAAAACATTTTAGTTTGTCTCTTAAATTTATAGAGACAGTATGAAATTACAACATATGTTGAGCGAGCGTGACAATCCCTTGCTAATTGAATATCAAAAGTTTCGGAAGTATCGAGATTTAAAAAAATCTGGTGAAGTGGTGTGGTGTTGTACCAACAAAACGTGTAGTGCAAAAGTGTATACTTTGAACTCTATATTATCAAAAAAATGTGGAGAACATAAGCACAGTTTAACCGAAAATATTCTTGTGAGACAAAGAATCAACAATTCGGTAAAAAGGAAGGCTCAGGAAGATCTTTCCGAACGACCGTTGTCGTTTTCATCTTGCTCAGTCTTGGTAAGTTTTATTACATATTATGATGTATACTGATGAAATAATTATTGTTTTGAATTATTATTAGGTGGCGCGAAATACAAAATTAAAACTTTTACTTTCAATTTACCCTCTTGCCCCTAAATAAGTTTCTAACCGCAGTTCGGTTGGAGATTAGGACTCCTCAGGTAGGCACAAAAATTTTGACCGCAATTCAGTCACTCTCGCAAAATCGACCGCAATTCGTGTGCACCGCAAAAATCTCTCGAAGACCGTTTTTTAGTACTAAGAAACATCTACAAGGATGGGTTTTGAATACGTTGTTCATAATTAATGGACAGATCATTCAGTACTGGTTTGAACAATTTTCATCATCCCTCCATTCCCGTGTCAGAAGACTTATTAATCAAAATAAAATTCTATTGCATGGGTAGAATTGATTTCTTTTAATTTTTTTAAATTTGTAAATGAGAGAATAAATAAAATTCTAATAGAGGAAACTAAAGCTAATACCCCCCTAATTTATTAGGAATTGATCATAAAATTGTATGAGCAAAAAGGAAATATCATTCAGGTTGAATATGGACATGGGTTTGAACCATTTCGATGAATTTTTCCCTAATTCAGCTAGTATTGTTCTTTCTCAAGAACCCCTGAAAACAAATTTCAACTCATGTCTGAAGATGCGAAAATGTACTGTGATATATATTCATATAAAAAAACATAAATATATATATATATATATATATATATATATATATATATATATATATATATATATATATATATATATATATATATATATATATAATGAAAAGTTACTTATGTCTTGTGCTTCAGGAGGTTCAAAACTGCTCTGCAAATTGCTGTTAATTATCAAGATAGTGGAATAGTCTATTATTTAGGGGAAAATACGACTAAATAGATTACGACTACATATTTCTTTTGTTTCATCCTATGAACGATTTAACTCAGATAATGCATTGGTGGTAGGATGCATGAAATAATAAAAATATTCTCTAAGCTAACTGCTAAAAAATATCATAGTGCTGTAAATTCGCTCTTATCATTTAAGTAAACAGTAACTGAAAAATAAGACAATTACTGTGGAATGACATAGGAGCTTCCGGTGTTCAATTTATTGGTATTTTTTTATGCCATATGTTGAAAAGTTACTGACAGAAGAACATAGTACTTATTCACTCACATAATATTTTATAGAAACAGTAATTAATAGATCCGTATTAACATAAGTGATTTATATCTTATCGTAGAGCAAACTGTAATGAAATGATAATTCTTAATGGTTGCAACGGTTAAGTGGGTTGCTGATTTGAACAGAGAAATTAAACACTATTTTTCAATACAAACGAGACGAAAGCGTTCAGTCTGACAGCTTACTGTCATTCAACAAATTTTAACTTATGTCTGATGATGTGAAAATGTACTGCGAAATATATTCATATATAAAAACATAAATATATATATATATATATATATATATATATATATATATATATATATATATATCCTACAGGATTTGACACCAGTTTAGTTTTTTATGGGATATCTAGCTTAATAAACTATTTCACTTCGTAGATTGAATCCACCTTCCTTGAGACACTTGAGCACTTATGGCTTTATACACTTTACATATTTATCGCAATTTAGGATAGAGGCACTTCAATTAGTATTTACTTTTATAGTAAAAGCTTGTAGATATACACAGGATAACTTTATTTACTATGGATTATACTTTCAATGCACAATCCACAATATACGTAGATTATAATAATATATAAGAAACGAATACTAACGATTTATGTCGAATTAATTGACAGTGGTAATACAGATATGAAACTCTCCTGTAACAGAATGTGAACACATGAAAGTGAAGCTGCGGGGGATATGGCGTTCCTTATAATTATAATGAGATGCTGACCTAAGCATTATTGCTACATAACAAAGGGTTAATTGGGTTACATATATATATATATATATATATATATATATATTTATATATATATATATATATATATATATATATATTTGTATATATATATATATATTTGTATATTTATATATATATATATATATTTGTATATATATATATGTCACCGGAAAATAACAAGAACCGCAAGTTTATAAATTTCCTAGGAAATTTATAAACCTTCGTAGGATTCTAAACGAGAGATAAATTGTATTATTTTACGCCCTCATTTTCGCAAATTGGTAAACATACCGAACTCACGCGTAAAAATAATAAGTAAGCAATAACCAAACGCCATGTGCATTCTGATTGGGTGAATAAGTCACGGGTTCCTTTTTCTTCCTCTCCACCGCCATTGGTCGCCATAGAACATAAACAAACCGGTTGCCCGTGTGTTTTTGTAAAGTTTTTAATATTGTAACTGTGAAAATACTTCTATTTTGCTAAGGTTACTAAACTATATACCCATAATGAACGACCTAGAAGCTGCGGACAGCCAAAATGATGAAGATAGTGCGATAAATGCTAGAAAATTTGTTGACGAAATGAAATTTACCACAGAGCTGCGAAAGTTTTGTAGTGGCGATGTCCAAAATAGTTAGAAATCGGAATGGTAAAAATGAAAAATGCCATTAAAATGTTTTATGATTGTTTTTTCTTTTTTAATAAATCTATGTCTTCAATGTCGTAGAACACGATTTCTATTGTTTTATTTTGGTAGAGTGAAGTAGGAGTCATTAGCATATTATGTCAAAAAATAACACTGTATTATAGGTACCTACCTAGTTTTAAAGTAAAAATACTGTTAGGTAGGTAATCGAAACTGATAAATTTATAGTTTGGCAAGTCTGATTGTACCTAAGTCTATAGACACAAGCTTTCCCACTGTCAACATCGACCAATCAGAGAGCAGTGTGTTATTTGCCGTATTTTAAAGAAGCGTAAAATTAAAAGCTCTTCTGTGATTGGTCGGACCGTTTAGAATCTATCGAATGGATATCCGTTAGTTTATAAACTTACCACGAGACGTCGCAAATTGATAAATTTACGAAAATGTGGGCGTAAAATAATTCAATTTATCTCTCATTTAGAATCCGTCGAAGGTTTATAAATTGCCTAGGAAATTTGATGAAAACTCAATAATCGTGTTCCGGAAGGTAAAAAACACGGTGGACTTCGAGCCCACAGTGCAATAGTCTATAATTTTTCGGGAAAATACGACCGAAATGAAGGTTCTTCAAAAATGTATCAGTAATTATTTATCCTCGTGTCAGAAGTTGTGGCGATCTAAAATGGAAAATTGAATAAGATCTCGTTTCGTTAACGCCTGTCGGTACATAGACGCATAGTGGAGAAATTACAGCGAGATATAAATTATCAAAGAGCCGTTAGCAAATGATTAATGGGCGGGAGTTGCATGTGTAATAATTCACGTTCGAAATGCAAGAGCAAGGATTCGGATTTCTCATGGCTCGTGATGGCGAGATACAGCACGGATGCACGGAGATATCATAGATTTGTCGTGTTTAGAGATCGCTTTTTTGCCGTCTCCTTGTCCTAGAGAACACGAAATCGTTGCAGCCAACAAGTTGCAGCTTGTCTGACAGGGCCATAACATGAGAACATTGGAGCACCTGGTGGTGCCGAGTTACAGACACATTATGATCACGCCAAATGAAGCGGACCACAAATCACAAATATTCACAACATTTCGAAACCCTAGCACGCAACCGCTGGAGATGTTTTCATTTAATTCGCGTATTATTTAGCAAAATCGAAATTTATATACGCTGGATTCTCGTAAGATGAAAGCAATGCAACAACGAACAAAACTGACCAATGAACTGTGAGAAAATTGAAACCAAATATTCTATTCGAATTATCACTGTTTTCACTCTCATGCAATACTTTATATTTACAAATAAACACGTTATAGTTATTAACGTAACAAGGTCTGATTCGGTTAGTTATAATCCTCGGCTGCGCCTCAGATTACAATATCCAACCTCATCCGTTATTTGCGTATCGCCCGTGTGTCGTTAAACATTTTTCGTAATCCCGTTGAAAGATTATAATTTGATTCCGAAGAAAGAAAAAACCCCGTACCTCGCAATTCTAAAGAAAAATCCCAACGTCGTGCACTCTGTTGTCATGGAACAGTTTGACAGTTTTATAAACAACGTCAGTTTTTTGTGTTCTCAAGTTCGCTTTAACGACGAACATGGATGAAATTGAGGAACAAAATCAAATTCCTTTAGAAATATTGGTAGAATCATGTGCAGTGCAGCGAGTGTTGATTAACTGCCGGAAATAACTCAAGAGCGCTATCAAAAAGAATATGAAAATTTTGAAATGTGCCGTAAAAGCAAGAATGTAAAGGTGGTTAATGAAGATGTATTATTAGCCTATGCGAAATGAAAATCAGAGGTTTATTCTCCCAACTCGCTGTGGAAGATTTCAATGTTGTTATTGTAAGCAGAATGATGTTTTGAAATAAATATTTGAACAAGTGATTTCTTAACGGCCGCCGGCCGTTATGAAATTATAACGGCCGGCGGCCGTTAACACTGACTTTTCAATTGTCATCTGAATACCGTTAAATCAAAATAACAGTACGGGATTACGAAAAACAGTTAACTGTAGAATATCATATTTTAACGTGTTTTAATGTATTAAGTTTACCTATTTTATTGTATTTATTGTAGAGAATTGATTTTAAATGAAACTACTGAAAGAAGGACGTAAAAAATTCTCCGAAACGTATAGAAAGAAAAAACCGTAGTCATCTAACACCTGAAAAATTTCCAACAAATTGAAACCTATATATATATATATTATATATATATATAGATATATATATATATATATATCAGTGGCGGCTCGTGAGGTTTTGGTTTGAGGAGGCTACAAGAGGTGTTGAAAAATACACCATATGCGAAAATTTTAAGGATTTCAAGGTCAACCGCCTTATAATTTAAAGAAAATCAAAGTAAAACAAGCACCCTAAGCTATTAATTTGTTTTCACTTTCGAGTGTCTACCTTGAGACCTACAACTCCTATTTACAATATAATTCACAAAAACTCTTCTCAGGCCAATTAATCTATTCATCAAATTTGTTTCTCTTTCACAAAATAGGTACGTACCTACCTAACTACTTAACGAATTTTGTTAACAGCTGGTGAGAGCAAATAAAAAGTTTATTATATATTTTTGAAGATTAGCGGGATTCTGCGATCTTTAACGTTAGCAAAAATGATCTATAATATCCTCGTAAAATTTTTTGTCTTTCGCCAAAAGTTTTTACCAATTCCTTTTCAATAGACAACAAACTAATATTTTTCAAACGATCCTGGCTCATTGAATTTCGTAATAAGTTTTAATTCTCTTAAGAGTGGAAAACGAGCGCTCTACGGAAGCCGATGTCACCGGAATAGAAACAATTAGACATAAGAGTTTTATAAACTTGGGGTAAATCTTGATTCAAATCATTATCAAGAAAGGTATTTAATAGTCCTCACATGATTTTCATTTTGCCCCAAAATTTCATTGTCATTATAAACAACACACAGTTCACCTTTTATGGCCACCTTATCAAACAAAGTGTATTTTTGATATAAATTTTTCCAAAAGGTTATCTGGAAAATTAGCCGAAAATCCGGTTAACAAATTTTTAATTGAGTAAGTCGAAGAAATGCAGTTCTTTCAAATCAGAGAACCTTATTTCTATTTGACCCCTAATAGTAATCCAAAATTTCATAAAATATTTGCTTATAGTGAAGCTCCATATCTGCGTAACTGAATTTCTTTCGTTTTGGGCTAAATTGAGTCGTATCATCAGTAGTTTTGAAATACAGAGAATAGTTTTTTAAAAATAAACTTCTGCACGAAATTCTGAAATTTTTTCCAAAAGAAACTTGAGCCGATTTCGTGAGTAAATTACATCTGAAAAACTTGTGCTGTAAGATTTTGAAAAACTATTTCTGTTTGTTCAAAAATTAATTTAAAGATATTTGAAGAATATATAAATTCCTTAATCTTGTAAGTAAGATATTAATCCGCGTGCTGTATTTAAAGTTACTTTATCGGTGAAAAATTCCTCACTTTCAACTAGGTATAGATTTAAATCCTCAAAATCCTAAGCGGTCCCAGAGACATTTTCACTAGTAAAAAAGTAAACACTGCCAACAAAATAATTTATTTTTTTCCCTGTGATCCGGTTAGGCAAGGACGTCTCTCATAATTCCTTGTATTAAAACCGCGGTTTTGTTGTCTGTTACGCTGCACCAAATTGTTTAATTCAGGGGTAGGTCGCAATGTTTTTTATCAAAACTTTATCCTGATAACTTAGTGCACTAAAGTTATGGGATAACAAATATTCCACTAAGTCACCATTGAAATTTTTGAAATTAACTTCAGTAACAAACTCATTTTTAAAACAATACGCGAGCAATATAAGTAAACACGCAGCCATTTAGTAACTACGATCACACTACGATTCAATTAATACTTTCCAACGAATTCACTCGATGTCACGCGCAATTCTATAGTTGTGATTGGTCGACATTGTATGAGACTGGTTCCTATCCGTGTTGCCATTTACATGTGTTTTTGCTTTTCTCTGGCAGACATAATGAACGTTGAGAATATACCTTTCTAAGCCTCCGCAGCGTTGCCCACAAATCTTGAAATGAATGAAATGCAGTAAATGTAAACATTTTCTATCTTAATTAATCAATTATATTTATATAATGTAGGTTTGAAAGGAATGTAGGTGCATAAAATAATATGATTTTGATTAATATGAATATGCTGAATGCTGACTATTCAATATAATATATTAGTGATACACGGAATATTATTGAGGCAGGCTTAGCCTCCTTAGCCTCCTTTGACTAGCCGCCCCTGATATAGATATAAATATATATATATAGTATATATAATATATATATATATATATATATA
>JARQZK010000727.1:1300000-1315000 GCA_030704885.1 Cynegetis impunctata
TTCACAAAATAGGTACCTACCTACCTAACTACTTAACGAATTTGTTAACAGCTGGTGAGAGCAAATAAAAAGTTATTATATATTTTTGAAGATTAGCGGGATTCTGCGATCTTTAACGTTAGCAAAATGATCTATATCCTCGTAAAATTTTTTGTCTTTCGCCAAAAGTTTTACCAATTCCTTTTCAATAGACAACAAACTAATATTTTTCAAACGATCCTGGCTCATTGAATTTCGTAAATAAGTTTTAATTCTCTTAAGAGTGGAAAACGAGCGCTCTACGGAAGCCGATGTCACCGGGATAGAAACAATTAGACATAAGAGTTTATAAACTTGGGGTAAATCTTGATTCAAATCATTATCAAGAAGGTATTTAATAGTCCTCACATGATTTTCATTTTGCCCCAAAATTTCATTGTCATTATAAACAACACACAGTTCACTTTTTATGGCCACCTTATCAAACAAAGTGTATTTTTGATATAAATTTTCCAAAAGGTTATCTGGAAAATTAGCCGAAAATCCGGTTAACAAATTTTTATTGAGTAAGTCGAAGAAATGCAGTTCTTTCAAATCAGAGAACCTTATTTCTATTTGACCCCTAATAGTATCCAAAATTTCATAAAATATTTGCTTATAGTGAAGCTCCATATCTGCGTAACTGAATTTCTTTCGTTTTGGGCTAAATTGAGTCGTATCATCAGTAGTTTGAAATACAGAGAATAGTTTTTTAAAATAAACTTCTGCACGAAATTCTGAAATTTTTTCCAAAAGAAACTTGAGCCGATTTCGTGAGTAAATTACATCTGAAAACTTGTGCTGTAAGATTTGAAAAACTATTTCTGTTTGTTCAAAAATTAATTTAAAGATATTTGAAGAATATATAAATTCCTTATCTTGTAAGTAAGATATTAATCCGCGTGCTGTATTTAAAGTTACTTTATCGGTGAAAAATTCCTCACTTTCAACTAGGTATAGATTTAAATCCTCAAATCCTAAGCGGTCCCAGAGACATTTTCACTAGTAAAAAGTAAACACTGCCAACAAAATAATTTATTTTTTCCCTGTGATCCGGTTAGGCAAGGACGTCTCTCATAATTCCTTGTATTAAAACCGCGGTTTTGTTGTCTGTTACGCTGCACCAAATTGTTTAATTCAGGGGTAGGTCGCAATGTTTTTATCAAAACTTTATCCTGATAACTTAGTGCACTAAAGTTATGGGATAACAAATATTCCACTAAGTCACCATTGAAATTTTTGAAATTAACTTCAGTAACCAAACTCATTTTAAAACAATACGCGAGCAATATAAGTAAACACGCAGCCATTAGTAACTACGATCACACTACGATTCAATTAATACTTTCCAACGAATTCACTCGATGTCACGCGCAATTCTATAGTTGTGATTGGTCGACATTGTATGAGACTGGGTTCCTATCCGTGTTGCCATTTACATGTGTTTTGCTTTTCTCTGGCAGACATAATGAACGTTGAGAATATACCTTTCTAAGCCTCCGCAGCGTTGCCACAAATCTTGAAATGAATGAAATGCAGTAAATGTAAACATTTTCTATCTTAATTAATCAATTATATTATATAATGTAGGTTGAAAGGAATGTAGGTGCATAAAATAATATGATTTTGATTAATATGAATATGCTGAATGCTGACTATTCAATATAATATATTAGTGATACACGGAATATTATTGAGGAGGCTTAGCCTCCTTAGCCTCCTTTGACTAGCCGCCCCTGATATATATATAAATATATATATATATATATATATATGATATATATATATATATATATATATATATATATATATATATATATATATATATATATATATATAATATATATATATATATATATATATATATATATATATATATATATATATATATATATATATATGTATATATATATATATATATATATATATATATATATATAAATATAAATATATATATATATTTATATATATATATATATATATATATATATTATATATATATATATATATATATATATATATATATATATATAGATATAGATATTTATGAATATATATATATATATATATATATATATTTATATTCTATATATATATATATATATATATATATATATATATATATATATATATATATCAGGGGCGGCTAGTCAAAGGAGGCTAAGGAGGCTAAGCCTCCTCATTCATATTCTGTGTATCACTAATATATTATATTGAATAGTCAGCATTATTCAGCATATTCATATTAATCAAAATCATATTATTTTATGCACCTACCTTCCTTTCAACCTACATTATATAATATAATTTATTAATTAAGATAGAAGGTATTTACATTTACTGCATTTCATTCATTTCAAGATTTGTGGCAACGCTGCGGAGGCATGGAAAGGTATATTCTCAACGTGCATTATGCCTGCCACAGAAAAGCAAACAACGGTGCAAATACTCCTAATGAATACTTCATTGCAATAGAAAAGCAAAACACATGTAAATGGCAACACCGAAAGAGTCCAGTCTCATACAATGTCGACCAATCACAAATACAGAATTTCGCGTGTCATCGAGTTAATTCGTTGGAAAGCATTAATTGAATCGTAGTGTGATCGTAGTGTCTAATGGCCGACAACAGCTTGTTCACTTATATTGCTCGCGTATTGTTTTAAAATGAGTTTGGTTACTGAAGTTAATTTCATAAATTTCAATGGTGACTTTGTGGAATATTTGTTATCCCATAACTTTAGTGCACTAAGTTATGAGGATAAAGTTTTGATAAAAACATTGCGACCTACCCCTGAATTAAACAATTTAGTGCGGCGTAACAGACAACAAAACCGCGGTTTTAATAAAAGGACTTATGAGAGACATCCTTGCCTAACCGGATCACAGGTAAAAAATAAATTATTTTGTTGGCAGTGTTTACTTTTTACTAGTGAAAATGTCTCTGTTTGGGGCCGCTTAGGATTTGAGGATTTAATTCTATACCTAGTTGAAAGTAAGGAATTTTTCACCGATGAAGTAACTTCAAATACAGCACGCGGATTAATATCTTACTTACAAGATAAGGAATTGATATATTTTTTAAACATTTTTAGCTTAATTTTTGAACAAACAGAAATAGTTTTTCAAATCCTACAGCACAAGTTTTCAGATGTAATTTACTCACGAAATCGGCTCAAGTTTCTTTTGGAAAAAATTTCAGAATTTCGTGAAGAAGTTTATTTTAAAAACTATTTTCTGTATTTCAAACTACTGATGATACGACTCAATTTAGCCCAAAACGAAAGAAATTCAGTTACGCAGATATGGAGCTTCACTATAAGCAAATATTTTATGAAATTTTGGATACTATTAGGGGTCAAATAGAAATAAGGTTCTCTGATTTGAAAGAACTGCATTTCTTCGACTTACTCAATAAAAATTTGTTTACCGGATTTTCGGCTAATTTTCCAGATAACCTTTTGGAAAATTTATGTCAAAAATACACTTTTTTTGATGAGGTGGCCATAAAAAGTGAACTGTGTGTTGTTTATAATGACAATGAAATTTTGGGGCAAAATGAAAAACCATGTGAGGGACTATTAAATACCTTTCGTGCATAATGATTTAAACAAGAAATTAACCCCAAGTTATTACAACTTATATGTCTAATTGTTTCTATCCCGCTGACACCGGCTTCCGTAAAGCGCTTGTTTTCCACTCCTAAGAGAATTAAAACTTATTTACGAAATTCAATGAGCCAGGATCGTTTGAAAAATATTAGTTTGTTGTCTATTGAAAAGGAATTGGTAAAACTTTAGGCGGAAGATAAAAAATTTTATGAGGATATTATAGATCATTATGCTAACGTTAAAGATCGCAGAATCCTGCTAATCTTCAAAAAATATTAATAAACTTTTTTATTTGCTCTCACCAGCTGTTAACAAATTCGTTAAGTAGGTAGGTAGGTACCTATTTGTGAAAAGAAAAAAAAATTTGATGAATAGATGAATTGATTAATTGGCTGAGAAGAGTTTTTGTGAATATTGTAAATAGGAGTTGTAGTCTCAAGGTAGACACTCGAAAGTGAAAAACAAATTAATAGCTTAGGGTGCTTGTTTTAATTTGATTTTTCTTTAAATTATAAGGCGGTTGACCTTGAAATCCTAAAACTTTTCGCCTATGGTGTATTTTTTTTAACACCTCTTGTAGCCTCCTCAAACCAAAAACCTCAGGAGCCGCCACCTGATATATATATATATATATATATATATTATATATATTTATATATATATATATATATATATATATATATATATATATATATATATATATATATATATATATATATATATATATATATATATATTTATATAATATATATATATATATATATATATATATATATATATATATATATATATATATAAATATATATATATATATATATATATATATATATATATATATATATATATATAATGTTCAAACAATAAACCACAATTGTGTGATTATCTTCCGTATCAGAGGATTTTGTTTGTTGTACTATTTTCATCTTCAAATTTTCAATCCAATACTTGGCTACGCCGTTCTGATGAGGACCAAAGAGTCCGAAACACGTGTCAACGGCTGCTTCCATATAAGCGTGCTATACCGATTATTCTACTCCACTTCTTTAATGTTTTCCCATACTAATTTCTTTGTTGTTAGATAAATAGTACCCTATTATTATTATTTTCAAACATTACGTAGGTAAAGGTTTCTTTGGTTTCCCTTACCATCTAATGATAACAATTTTGAATATTAATATTAGACTGAATAGCATATACAAAGCTGCCCTGTTCTATTCAATTTTTTCAAATCAATGAATGTCAAAGAAATTTCAATTACGAATATCATAGTGAAACATCAACTTTTTAATAAAATCGAGTTTTTCAGATTCAATCCGCCTGTTATTGCTAATAACTATCAAGAGATTATATATATTATATATATATATATATATATATATATATATATATATATATATATATATATATATATATATATATATATATATATATATATATAGATAGTTATATAGATGATGAAGAATCTCATTTAATGAAATAGAAATCTCATAACAGAAATTAATCCAGAAAAACCCATTCACTCTACTTGTTTGTAACGATATAAGCGATATCCATTAACAATCCGCATGAAACGTGCATAGTAATCAGGCGTTCAACATCTTACAATAGAGAAGCATGAGGTTTATGAATCATAATAATGTGAGTAAAAGCTTAATATATAAGGATAATCGTTGTCTTGCATGTTTTTCTGTCCCCCAACAACAATTATTTGCGGTCACAACTCATCTAAGAAGAGACATTCATGGCCTGTAATGGTGAGCTACAAGAACCATTAAATACATAAGCATGATGTCCTTAAATTTCGTTTCTAACCTGTTCTATAATTTCACTTTAAAACTTTGTATACATTTCTAGATATAAAGTATCTTTTCGTGAACATCCTGCCAAATAAAGATAACAACAAACAATTAACGTTCCAAGAACATTGAAAGTATTTTATTTGTGCGAAGGTGTATTATATTGTTATAGTATCAATAAAATTATTCAAAGTGCATACTGTCATTAAAGAATGCGGAATCAACTTTAAGTACATTGAAAATGGAATACGGTAGGAGAAAATATATGACATATACGTATCTCGGACGATACACACTTAGGAGGTATGAAATAGGATATATCTGTATTCTAATGAGTTGAGAGACTTAAAACATCAGAGTGTCGAGACCAATCTTTCTAGTAGTGCCAGTATGAATCGAATAACCCAAGTGTTGATATTAAACAGAGCGTTTAATTTTTTTAAAAATCATGTGTCGAACACATAAATATTAACAGGCTGTATTATAAGTTGTTCATTGTAATCGAGAGAAAAAAGTATCATTTAATATATACACAAGGCACGTACATGAATAATAATTTTTGTTTACTGTATTAATCTTCTTCTTCTGTCAGTGCCTATCCTCTATGGATGTTGGCAATCATGTTGGTCCATATAATCCTGTCGACAGCCGCCCTGAATAAATGTACGGTTGTCATTTCTGTCCATTGTCTAATATTTTTCAGCCATGATGTTCGTCGACGTCCCTGACCCCTTTTTCCATCTATTTTGCCCTGCAAGATTAGTTGGATAAGTTGATACTTCTCATTTCGCATCACATGCCCAAGGTATGCAATTTTCCTCACTTTCACACTATGTAGAATTTCTAATTCCTTTTGCATTCGCTGGATCACGGTGTTGTTTGTGACATGGTAAGTATATGAGATCCTGAGCATGCGGCGATAGCACCACATTTCAAAGGCTTCCAGGCGTTTAGATGTTGCATCTGTCAAGGTCCAGGCTTCCACACCATATAGGAGCGTGGAGAATACGTAGCACTGCAGGACCTGTGTTCTTACGGCAATATTCAAGTGTATGTTACATAGAACCTTTCGAAAGCGGTTAAAAACTGATCTGGCTTTCTCTATGCGACATCTAATCTCCCGTGAGGGATCCCATTCCTTGTTCAAGCTGCAGCCCAAGTATGTTATTGTATCTGCTGTTTCCAAAATTTCGCTATTGGCACCAAACTGATGGCGCTGTGCCTCGTCGTTTTTACTGACTATAAGAATTTTGATCTTCTTGCAGTTAAGCCTCATGCCGTATGTGTCACATGCCTCTACCACTCGGTCTATTAGTTCCTGTAGTCCTGTAGCACTATCTGCTATGAGAACAAATTATTTATGGTCTCTCCATTGATCTTAATACCTTCTTCTGTTTCATTGAGCGCTTGTCTAAACAGCATTTCGGAATACGTGTTAAACAGAATTGGTGACAATATGCATCCCTGACGCACCCCCCGATTCACTGTGAATTCTTGGGAGGATTCGTTGTCTATACGCACAGTCGCTCTCTGGTTTAAATACAGATTATTTATTAGGCGCAGGTCCTTGTCATCAATACCATATTCCATCAATATTTGGAATAATTTGTGGTGCTGTACCTTATCAAACGCTCTCTCGAAGTCGATAAAGGAAGCATAGACATCGCAGTTTACATCCCTAGCCCTCTGTATCAGGACCTGTAAAGAAAATAGCGCTTCTCGCGTTCCCAATCCACTTCTGAATCCGAACTGAACGTTGCTCATGTTTTCTTCGAGCTTTCTATATATACGAGAGTGGATGATGTTAAGTAGGATTTTTAGTGCATGACTCATTAGGCTTATAATTCGGTAGTCAGAGCACCTAGTAGCATTTGCTTTCTTAGGGAGGGGAATAAACGTGGAAACCAGCCATTCTCCAGGCATCCAATCACTAAACCTTAATTAACAGCAAAAAGGTAAATTCTATAAGTTACAAATTCTTCTATTATAATCATATCAGAGATGAAAAATGCTGCAGACAGTTTGATTTTTGTTTACATGAAATTTTAGCATAAATATCTGTCATATATTTTTCAGATTCTTCATGAGTTTTCAAATATTTTCTTAGCAATTTAATAGCTTCTGATAAATAACATAGGTCAAGGGCTATCAAACTTTTCCGAGTAGCGGCGCCCTTTTCTAATTTAAAGTTCTATAAGTGGAATCAAACTGGACAAGGCCACTCTTATTTATCTTTTCAAGTTGCTTCTCACTATTTACTTGCTTTTCTTTGGATTGATTGGGCCGATACTTGGTGTAAATTAATAAACATATTAAAACAATGATTAAATATAACAATTTACACATTTATTATGAAAAATAACGCATTACGCACGTTTCGGTGGAACTTCACCTTCTTCAGATGCTAATGGCAAACTAACTATGATTCTCTGTGATATCGAAAACAAGAAATGACAAATTATGTAGAAGGGGTAAATACAAAGATGGTTACAAATAATTATTAGAAAAGCAAAAACCAATTCTGAACTGCTAGTCAGGTAGTTCGGTAATTTTGAAAAGATTAAGAAGGGGGCTTGAAGTATGATCGATTTGGCTATTCAATAGGAGACCGGAATGCTTGTATTTATTCATCTGTAATGATTCAAAAAAATTATTATTAAGAGGTTCATCTTCTTACCTTTGTTCAATGAAGGTATTATTTTTGGACTATCTTAATCTATAAAATGATTGTTTTGTATACAATGCTCCAATATTCCAGTTATTTTCTCATTTTGAATGATTGATTTCTTGTGTCCTTCTAATCTGGTGCTGATGTTTTTACTAGTTTGACCAATATAAAAAGCATCACAGACTATACATATTATTTTATATACTTCAGATTTATCGAAAACTGTTTATCTTTTCAGTTTACTTCGTCCCGAAATTGAATAATAAGAATTGTAATAGATTGTATAAATACAATATAAGAACTACAAGTGCGAATAAAAGAAATTTGGCTTTCATTGAACAGAGGTAAAAAGATGAACTTTCAAGAGGTTTTGGAGATCGAATCGGAAAGCTCAAGGAACTTATACATCTCCATATAATGACCAAATAGACAGCAGTATTATAAATAGATAGATTGTCACTTTTTCAACTTTAGTTTGTCATCAGCTCTTGTTAATGTGTAAATAGCCCGAATCTTATGTCTTGTGGTTCAGGAGGTTCAAAACTGCTCTGCAAATTGCTGTTAATAATCAAGATAGTGGAATAGTCTATTATTTAGGGGAAAATACGACTAAATGGATTACGACTACATATTTCTTTTGTTTCATCCTATGAACGATTTAACTCAGATAATGCATTGGTGGTAGCAGGGCCGGCCCAAGGGGTGTGCGAAGTATGCAGCCGCACACTCAAGCCTTTTGGAGGGGCATGAAATTGACCAATTTTTGTAAAAAAAAATGATAAATTTATATATATATATATATATATATATATATACATATATATATATATATATATATATATATATATATATATATATATATATATATATATATATATATATATATACAGGGTGATTCATTAATATGTGTGAATATTCTAACAGGAAAATTTTGAGCTCAAATTATGAAGATCTAACTCAATTTGCTCCTACAAAATATTTCTCCTTACTGATTTACAGGGTGTTTTATTTAGATTATTGAAAATTAATTCTTTTCATTACTTGAATGCTGCTCTATATTTCTTTATGGTAGTTGGCAGCAAGTTAAAGTATTCTAGGACACATCAAACAATAGTGAAGAAGACTTTCTCGCTGTCACCAGTGGCGTACGACGGGGGCACGGGAAGAGTTCTTGTTTCCTAAATTCTACGCCACTGGCAGAATTGTCATTTTAGTATAATTTTTCGATTCTCCAATATTTTCTCTGTAAATATGGCGCTCTTGTGTCGTAACGCTAGAGCCACTATTTGTCGAGATATTTAACGTTGAACATATGGCTGCACAATTCTTTTATTTTTTAAGTACGAGTCTGTCGGTGTTTTTTTGGCATACGATTGCATGTATTACATAAAATAAACATTATTAAGTTTTTTTTAAATTTATAATAATATTAAAAATAACAATTTAAAACAGAACAACTACAAAAATATCCCATACGATAAATACTTGCCAGAAACTATCAAATTGTAAATTCCGCGAATTGAACATTTGTTGTAAATTGTTTTTAAGTTTTGTTCATAAATTTGATATTCTTCCAAAAATTGTAAAGAAGATCTTGATAATCAATTATTTATTTTGACTTTCTTATGTAGCGCTGGATATTTTTGTAGTTGTTCTGTTTTAAATTGTTTGTTAATATTATTATAAATTAAAAAAAACTTAATAATGTTTATTTTACGTAATACATGCAATCGTATGCCAAAAAAACACCGACAGTGTTATGAACAAAACTTAAAAACAATTTACAACAAATGTTCAATGTGATCTCCGTTAACCTCAATGAGATTCTCCATTATTTCGCTGAACGATCTTCTAACTTTGAAAAATATGTTGGCTGATTCGCAATAAAATTCGCGGAATTTACAATTTGATAGTTTCTGGCAAGTATTTATCGTATGGGATATTTTTGTAGTTGTTCTGTTTTAAATTGTTATTTTTAATATTATTATAAATTAAAAAAAAACTTAATAATGTTTATTTTACGTAATACATGCAATCGTATGCCAAAAAAACACCGACAGACTCGTACTTAAAAAATAAAAGAATTGTGCAGCCATATGTTCAACGTTGAATATCTCGAAAAATAGTGGCTCTGGCGTTACGAAACAAGAGTGCCTTATTTACAGAGAAAATATTGGAGAATCGAAAAATTATACTAAAACGACAATTCTGCCAGTGGCGTAGAATTTAGGAAACAAGAACTTTTCCCGTGCCTCTGCCGTACGCCACTGGTGACAGCGAGAAAGTCTTCTTTACTATAAGTTGATGAGTCCCAAACTACTTCAACTTACTGCCAAATATCATAAAGAAATATCAAGCAGCATTCGAGTAATGAACAAATTTCATTTTTAATAATCTAAATAAAACACCCTGTAAATCAGTAAGGAGAAATATTTTGTATGAGCAAATTGGGTTAGATCTTCATATTTTGAGCTCAAAATTTTCTTTTTAAAATATTTACACATATTAATGAATCACCCTGTATATATATATATATATATATATATATATATATATATATATATATATATATATATATATCTATATATATATATATATATATATATATATATATATATATATATGTTTGTATGTATGTGCTTATGTATTTTAGCATTGTTTACACGATAACGGGCGCAATTTTAAAGCAATAGCAATCTTGTTCACACGATAAAGAGCGCAATTTTATAGAAATAGAGTACGTAGTTTCGTATACCTTGGATGTGATTGATACGAATTAGTTGGGGGGTTGATCCCCCGAGGAGCAAATAAATATTGTTTACACATTAGAGCACGCATTTTTTTTTTGAATTTGGTAATATATTTTCTAAACTGGGTTCTTCATGAAAACCTGCTCTTCTAATGCAGCTCGCTGCGATAGTTTTTTTTTTTCGTTTCTATGAAGCGTACATACCATATATGAAAGCATTCATCCATCGCTTATTTGTGAAGTTAGTGGTAATTCCATATTACATTTCCAATATTGAAGATATAAGTTACATAGTAATATGAAAGTATTGAACAAGCTCATCTCCATTTTTTGGATATTTGATTTTATTTTACTTTATTCAATTTTTTTATGTGTCGATGGAATAATTAGTTTTTCTTCACATTATTTTCCTTGTCTTTATATTTCATTAACATTCAATATGGTTTTTGTTTTAGTTTTGGAATTTTTTCCATCATGTTTTACAGTTACTCCAATACACAGTCCTCTTTGTTTTTTGTACTTCCTTTGTTTCTATAATTCAATTTTTAAGTCTCTGAAAATTATGGTACCTACCTAAACTTCTTTCGAATTTCTTCTCACATTCCCATTCACAAATTTTTCGGGTAAATTCTCTTATTTTCACTAGTGTAGCTACATAAGTTATTGTTTGATTTTTAGCAGCTTTTCACTTTGCAATCCTGCTTATTAAAATGGGTGCAATGAGCAAAGTTTTACCTGGGACCAAGATCGTTTCATGACTTTATATGATGCTTGGCACTAAAAATTCAATTTCATATATATATATATATATATATATATATATATATATATATATATATATATATATATATATATATATATATATATATATATATATATATATATATTTATATATATATATATATATATATATATATATATATATATATATATATATATATATATATATATATATATATATATATACATTAGCTAGGTATTTATTCTTAGAGTAATTGCAGTATAAGCATAAATATCAACGTTACCTAGACTTAAGCTTTCATTAGTTTATTTGATATAATAGTGGTTACAGTACAAGGAAGAGTACTGAACATATCAAGTCAATCAAATTGTCATATATAAATTTAATGTTCTGCAAGGCGCAAAAGTGCATAAAAACTGTGTTTTAGGACCTTAAATTTCAAAAACTTCCAAACGCCCACCAGACTCCCCGGCAGGGGCATAAAATTTGAGTCTAGCACACTTGCAATTTTCGCCTTAGGCCGGCCCTGGGTGGTAGGATGCATGAAATAATAAAAATATTCTCTCAGCTAACTGCTAAAAAATATCATAGTGCTGTAAATTCGCTCTTATTATTTAAGTAAACAGTAACTGAAAAATAAGACAATTACTGTGGAATGACATAAGAGCTTCCGATGTTCAATTTATTGGTATTTTTTCATGCCATATATTGAAAAGTTACTGACAGAAGAACATAGTACTTATTCACTCACATAATATTTTAATGAAACAGTAATTAATAAAACCGTATTAACATAAGTGATTTATTTTTTATCGTAGAGCAAACTGTAATTAAATAATAATTCTTTATGGTTGCAACGGTTAAGTGGATTGCTGATTTGAAGAGAGAAACTAAACACTATTTTTCAACACAAACGAGACGAAAGCGTTCAGTCTGACAGCTTACTGTCATTCAATTTATTTCACGCAATAAAATTTAAAACTATTATTATTAAAGTGTTCATGACATTTATAAATGTGGGTATTCCTGTCTGAGACGCTCACTCAACTGTGGTATATTTAAGAGCATTGATATAGAATTTATTATAGTAAGACTATTATTATCTCACTATATTTCATTAAATATATATTCGTTAAAGTTTAAAATGATCGTTTAGTGAAAATAATCTAAAAGAAAATGATAACGGTTATGCTTGTACATGAATATTTCCTTTGTTTTGTCAGGAAATGTTTATTCTGAAATAATAGGTGTCTGACAAGAATTGACAAATTAATAAATATAAGAAATTGAAGCCTCAATCATAAATGGCCTGTTATTATTTGAAATAGATAAACGAGTATATAATTATATATGTATATATATATATATATATATATATATATATATATATATATATATATATATATATATATATATATATATATATATATATATATATATATATATATATATATATATATATATATATATATATATATATATATATATATATATATATATATATATATTTAAAGATAATAAATACATTAGAAAATTCATTTAAAATATTATTGATTAGTCGAATCTAACCTCCAAAGGCGCTAGTTTCATGATACTCGACTGGAATTCTCATTCATCCTTTAAGGGAAAATGTTGAAAAATTTGACATCCATGCCACACGCGATGGAAACACTAAATAGTAATTTTTGATCTTCCATCGGAAACCGATAGGTATCCCACTTCAGATCAAGCAGAAACGCTAATCGCCGAAAACTCATGTCACATCATATCCATTGGTGTGGCCACTGAAGTTCTGCAACGTGTGAGCTCAGATTGTTTCCATTATTTACAGGGACCGGATCGGCAGTTATTACTATCTTTATCATACACTCTGCACCTGTTTAGCGCAAATAAATATTCATTTTCAATATAAATTTGAGGGTTGATTTGATTGATCATCAATTTTTCAAATAAATTTTCCAACGTATTATTGGTCTTTATATACATATATCAATATACGTATAGAGATAAGTATATATTGTTTATATATAAATATGTATATATGTATATTTATATATATATTCATATATATATATATATATATATATATATTTATATATATATATATATATATATATATATATATATATATTTATATATTCATATATATATATATATATATATATATATATATATATATATTTCAACAGAATGTATATCGGTAAAACACATAGAAAGTTTAAGAGAAAGAATCCGAGAACATTATCACGATTTTTGAGCGGTCCTGTACAAAGCAGAACGGATTTCTTCACATGGATATAATATCCATGATATTAGTTAGGTACTTTCAAGATTTCTGCTTTCTAGGAATCCAAATATCACACTAATAAACATTTAATTAATGTTTTAAACAAAAATAAGGAATTCAATTAATTTCTCGCAAAACGCTATAGACAAGTATTGTGAAGTATCACATTAAAATATTCGGAATACAAAAATATACATTGTGTCTCATTTGAAATGTCATGACTGTTGTTTCTTTTCGATATTAGCGGCAACGCCGACGTGCTGAAAATAATTTCAATCAGTAGAGCGGAGCCAATAACCCAAGTAAACATATTTTCAGATTGATACTTACTATGTCTTGGTTTCTGTAAATCGACCGTAAATCACGCATATATATATATATATATATATATATATATATATATATATATATATATATATATATAATATATATATATATATATATATATATATATATATATATATATATATATATATAAATATATATATTTATATATCTTTATATATAAAAATGAATCCTTATTTCCCTTGGTCCCGCCATCACGCTATTAAAAATTAAGAAAATTGCGCGGGAAATTAGAAAATTTGAGAATACTTAACCACCATATAAAATTATTTCTAATCTATGTCATTTTTATTTTGTCATGAATAGAAAAATTCATATTACTCTCAATTGTTTACCCTTCTACGATCAACCCCTATTTTTGCATCTTTTCATTTTTTTGCAAGATGGCAATCGAAAATAACAATAGTCGGTTTGAAATTAGGTCATAATATATTTTTCATACTCCCAATGATTAACACTTTTGCCGGGTCAGATAGATCGATAGATAGATAGTTAAATAGATAGATAGATAGATAGAAAGATAGATAACTAGATAGATAGATAGATAGATAGATATATAGACAGGTAGATATACATCGGCAGATAGATGAATAGATAGAAAGATAGATAGATAAAAATAATTTATATGGCAGAACGTTTGCCCGGTCAGATAAATTGATAGATAGATATGCAGATAGATAGACAGATAGATAGATAGCTAGATAGATAGATAGATAGAATGATAGATAGATAGATAGAAAGATAGATAACTATCTAGATAGATAGATATATAGTTAGATATACA
>JARQZK010000727.1:1317500-1372500 GCA_030704885.1 Cynegetis impunctata
ATTAGTCCACAGCTATATTAATATTTGAAATAATTTCCAAATATTTGATAATTGATAATTATAAACACGTATTATTTCGGCGCATATTGCTGAATATAATTTGACTTAATTTTTTTAACTTGAAATTTGATTTCTCAATTGAGAATATGAAGAAAAATCTTCATTCTATGCTTTTTGTATCAACTTTTATTGTTAGTTTTCATCATTAAAGTCCCTGATGTCCATGTGCAAAATGAACATTTATTTATAATTTTTACAAATAGAAACATGTTTGAATATGGTTGAATTATTTCATATTTGCCAAATACTAAGCGTTATTTCACACCAATACCTCGATGTGCCATAACTGCTATAAAATAATATTCGACTATTTGATACATATTCCAATTTTAATAGGTAGATAACTATTGGTTCAGGCATTCAGAGCCAATTAATTTATATAAATGTTTAAGATGAATATGAAAGGAGAATAATAGTGCAAATTCCATTCTACTTTATTAGTTCATCTAATATCCTTTGTAGGATTCATTCTCTACTATCTTTATGAGTTCTCTCCATCCTAAGTTGTATTTGATCAATTTTTTAATAATTATAATTATAGAACAGAAAAATAGCTCCAGTTGTTCAAATACAACAACCGCGACCACTTAAAGATATGTATTATCACAATAATATCAATATGCACTAAAATATAGTGTTGGAATAGGTATGTGATTTGAAAGGTACCATCGTTCAGAAACATTAATGTTGCTGAATTTTATCTGGCATTATAGAATGATTTAACCTTTAAAAATGGTGTATTTTATATATTGAATATATTTCTTTGTATCAGTATTTATTGTCTATTGTTAATAAAAGATTTTTGTAGGTTAGGTAATAATATAATTAATATATATATTTATTTATATATGCTAATTTAAATCAGCTTTTATTAATATGGTAAATTATGATCTAATTTTTTGTCAGTATTCAAAGTCTACTACCTATAAAAACTGATCATAGGCTAGGTAACATTCAAAAACACAATCATTTTGATTATTGAGGATGCAACATTTTCTTTGTATTTATTAATTTATCACAAATCATCTTAGTAATACCTACTAAAACTAGTTTGATATTGTAAAATAACAAAATATGTTGGATTTTGTTAAACTGTGCTATAATTAAACCGGATGATGAAAAGCAATTCCATATAGGCATGTCAAAATAATATTTTGTCACATTTTATCAAGTCCATATCCATTTAATGTTTAATATCAATCTGATCAACGAATTATACCCGCCTATGCTTAATTTAAAGTTGATAGTAAATCTCTCAGATCTCATATTTATCACATTATTCTTGTGAGACAGGTGGATGAGCAACGCAGGCCCCAAAGGTCATTTTCTCAGTTGGAATATTTACTTTTTAAGGTGTGTATGTATGTGAGTGTGAGAAGGAAGTTGCTGTCGACCTCTTGTTACATCTCTTGTACAAACTACAAGTGTTAACATAACGGAATTTGTAAACATTAAAGAAAGTGTTGGCTTATCTTGTACTGTACGAGAATATCTACGTTTGGCACCTACTCGTTCCTTATTCTATCGACAAGGACCAATTTATATCGGTGAGACCAAAATTAGCTTCGTTGATTCATATCTAGCGAGAATATCATCGTTTTTTCTCCTATCGTTAATCAAATTGAAGGAACTAATCATCGCATTATGGACGTATTGAAATATCCAATACATTTGTTCATATAGTTTGAGTTTTTCTTTGGTCACGAAATTAATTATGATTCTGCTTTCTGTTGTAATAGAGTAATAATAGTGGATACGATTGCATTTTTCAGACACTATGCAATGATTATAGGACTGAACTAATAATAGTGATAATAATAATATATTGATCTGTTCTACAAAATGATGTAGAATCGATATGAAAAAAGGCGTGAGCAGCAGCGCTTCATCACTAAGGTCGTATTTTTAGTTTTTTTTTTTTTTTTTTCTTTTAATCGAGGTGAAAAGCGATACCGGTTGCTAACCCGGCCTGTGTGGGATTCAATAGTTGATATATATATATATATATATATATATATATATATATATATATATATAAATATATATATATATAAATATATATATGCAATATTGCCTACCCACTAAAAACACCTCTGTTCTTTCGGTTTCCGGGCGTTAGCCTACTAAACCTCCAGTCTCGCACTTAGATTAGGACTCACGTGCTGCGGTCAGCACTAGAACCTGTTCTCTTCCTTGTGTCTATATTTCAAGACCCAAGTGTATGTCTCTCTGCGTCGCGGCGCATTAAAAAAGATTCCATTGCTCACCTAAGTTTCCGAAGAAATCTAGGTACAGCTAATGGATTGAAGTACCTGAAAATAAGAAATAATTATTAGTCCAGTTGATCTCTAGGTCTTTTGTAATAGACTCTCGTTCTTTGTGCGTCCTCTGCTGGATCGTAGTTTGTCAATTCTCTGAGCTCTTGATTTTGATGCTCTTTTATTGCCGTAAACATATTTGAGCTTTTCTCTTCATAAATTCTTTGATAGGTTCCCATTCAATATCTCTATGTATTTGTTCATTTCGAACATACCATGGTGCTCCCAATGCTGTTCTAATCAATCTATTTTCCGCACTTGCTATCCGGTCTAGGATGCTTTTTGCAGTGTATCCCCACGCTACTGATCCGTACGTCAGTTGTGGTCTGGCTATGGCCCTTATCAGGACTATCTTGACTCTGTTCGTCATCTTGCTCTTCTTATTGATGAGTGGATACAGCTGCGCCATTGCTGCTTTTGTCTTTTGTACTGCTTTATTTACATGTTTTCTCCATGTTAATCTCGCATCCATGGTTACTCCCAGGTAAGTAACTTCCTTAGACCATTGAATATCGTTGTTTTCTATCTTTATGTTTTCTATTGGTTTTTGCATCCTTTTCTGGAATAAGATTGCTTGGCTCTTCTGTCCATTGATTCCTATCTTTCATTTTACGCACCATTTCGAGATTTGGTTCATCTCTTCTTGTAGCCTTTTACATATTATTCCTACGTTCCTATGTGTGCTGGTAATGGCAGTATCGTCTGCATACACGAATAATCTTGTGTTCGTTATATTTTTTTAGTGAGATATGCTATTCTAATGGATAAAATTGTATTTTGAAATCGCATTGAAAAAAAAATACTTTATTTAATAAAAAAAAATTTACATGTTTGTTGAAGATAAAAGTTGAAACCATTGATGAAACGTACCTCAACATCAACATAAGCCATGTACCAAATGTCGACCACCTATTGTGAAAAAAGTGCATCGCGTACTGATGGCAGCTCGAGATGCAATTCAAACGGAAATTCACCACCAAATGCAGCGCAGTTCAGAAAAAGAGTTGCAACCAAAATAGGATTTTAAGTCGAAATGAAACAAACTTCAAACCCGCTAACTCAATCTGCAGGAGCTTTGGAGTTTGGCAATTTTTCAAAAACAAAACAAAAATCTACGTGAAACTGGCGGCGATTGGAAAATTTTAACCAAATTTTGGTAGTTCTGCAACGAAAACAAACCAGGTACCTACCATATATCAGCTCATTTGACTGTTTTCCTTCGACACACTGCAATAGTATATATTTTATGGGAAAATACGACAAAAAACGCCTGAGCATCAGAGCACTATCAATGACAACGTTTATTTCCCTTTTCCCCTTATTACCCCGAGGCGAAGCTAATGGATTATAGTCTCACGAAAAAAAGTTAGTAGCTGGTCCGATTTCAAAAATTCCAACGGATATCGATAAAACACATATGATATCATAAGAAAAGTGATTCAAAATTTTTTCCTCACGAAGAATAAAAAAATTATAGCAATTTTTAGATTTTTTTGTCCATAGACATGTGGTCTATAAATCTTAAACCTAAACCTATTTTCACAATAATGAAATAAAATGATAGCATTTAATGTGTAGTTTTTTAATTTATATAATACAATCAAAAAATATTGACGTGGCGCCACCTAGAAATAAAAAAATTTGTAAGAATTATGAATTTCACTCAAATTTTTGATTATAGGTATCTCAAATACTATACATTTCCCGATATAATCACCATGAGGAAAAATGATCTGCGATAGACTTATCAGGCATTATGACATGCACATGCGCCGAGGGGTTTTATCATTCATAGTGCTACGCAGTAGGGTGTCCGGATTTTTTAAATTCTACTTTACTTAGAAATTATGAAACCCCTAAGTCAACTTTGAGGGGCTGTGGAGGCGAACAAAACATTAAACCCTACATAAATCATGAAATGTCTACATTAACAAGGCGTTACTTGAGGAAAAGTGTTGAAAGTACCAATGGATCATTCCCTAACAACAACTCAATCCACTTATGAAATTTTTCTTACTCAATATGCAAATTCAATGCAGGTGTGAAATTTCTCAGAAACAGTTGATGCCGTAATAGGCACTATATAATAAACATATAAATATATATCTATATAAATATATATATATATATATATATATATATATATATATATATATATATATATATATATATATATATATATATACAGGGTTAGAACTATTTAGAGGGGGACTACAGGGATATCGAAAACCGTTAGAAATACAGGGTAGCTTAAATTATAAAAAAGTTGCGTTATTTAGGGATGAGTGAGATGATGTGAACAGATCCAAAATATCTCCAATAGTTCCCGAGATATTTCAAAAAAACTAAAATTCGAGATTTTCTTTTTTTCTTTGTAACTAATTTGTTTCTGGAGATAACTTCACGAAATTCGGTTTGTAGCTATTATCCAACATAGCAATTCTACCGGTATTGTCAGATTTTTTCTATTTTTCATTGTTACAGGGACGCGATAGTCAACTTTTTTTTTCTTATGGACGCCATGTTTGTTCTCTTTATGGAACGATAAAGAAAAAAATTACGAATTCAACAGTGTATCACACCTTACAAAAATATGAATTCACACAGCTAAAATTAAGTTTTTGTTGAAACTTTGTGAAAAGAATAGTGGGCTAATGATTCACTTGTCATTTATTTAATGTTAAATGTAAAACATTATTCCTGTGTATTATGTATCAAACAAAAAATCAAATATTAGTAAAATAAATCTTTTTTTTTATTAAAAACACAACGAATCAAACAAAAGCAAAAAATTTATAATAAAAGAGTAAATTTTTAAATATGTTCAAAATGGTTTCCTTCGTTAATAATGCACAGCCTCGCTCTTTAAGAAATTCCCTGGATAGCCGCTCGACTTTGCTCAGGAGATATGGATCTAATTCCTTCTTTAATTCTGTTGCGAATTTCATTTGTATTACGTATGGGGACTTGATAAACATAGTCCTTTAAGACTCCCTAAAAAAAATAATCCATCGGATTCATGTCCGGAGATCTAGCCGGCCAGTTAATGGGTCCGTTTCTCCCAATCCATTGTTCGCCGAATCTACTATTTAAAAATTCCCTGACTTCCATTTTATTATGCGCTGGAGCACCATCATGCTGATACCAACACTCTACATAGCGTACAACTGGCAATGCCTGTAGAAATTGTTCTACATCCTTTTGCAGTATATCTAAGTACTTGGGTCCATTTAATGTACCATCGATGAAGTAGGGTCCAATTATCTGGTTATTCAATATAGCACAATAAACATTAACACTAAATCTAATTTGATGTCTTGACTCATATTATTTCAAAGATGGGTTGGTATTGGCCCAGTGATGATGATTTCTCCGGTTAAATACACCATTGTTAGTGAATGAGGATTCATCCGACCACAAGACTTTTGTCGGGAATTGAGGATCTTCTATTAATTTTTGACAAAGCCAGTTACAGAAATTCAATCTTTTTTGATGATCGCCCTGTTGTAACCCTTGTACTATTGTAAACTTATAATCGTGAAATTTATGCTTTCTTAAAATATTTGATACGCCTCTCTGTGACATGCCGCATTCCCTAGCGATTGCAGTTGTGGAAGTTTCTGGGTTTATATGAACTTAAGCAAGTACATTTATTTCATTATGTGTAGCGGTTATGTGGTACTTGCCTCTCTTTTTTTCCAAACTACCATTTTCCCTCATACATCTGTCCAGTTTTTGGAAAATGGTACAATTCGGCTGCATTCGCTCTGGATATTGTTGCAAATAACGTTCAGATGCTATTCTGGAGTTTCTATATGCGCGTATGTAAGTATCATACATGTCTTGTTTTTCCGACAACGAATATTTCATTATTTAGGTAATTAATAGGGCGTTATTTATCAAACAGGATTCAGGTTTTTACAAAGCTCAAGTGATGGCTTCACATTACAACTGTCAACAAAGTTATTTGAGAATTCTGGCACCAGCCTACTACTTAGACAAAAAAATAAAAAGAAATTCAAATTTGCGTAACTAGACTCAGTATTTTTGTAAAGTGTGATACACTGTTGAATTTGTAATTTTTTTCTTTATCATTCCATAAGGAAAACCAACATGGCGTCCATTAGAAAAAAAAGTTGACTATCGCGTCTCTGTAACAATGGAAAATAGAAAAATTCTGACAACACCAGTAGAATTGCTATGTTGGATAATAGCTACAAACCAAATTTTGTGAAGTTATCTCCAGAAACAAATGAATTACAAAGAAAAAAAGAAAATCTCGATTTTTAGTTTTCTTGAAATATCTCTGGAACTATTGGAGATATTTTTGATCTGTTTACACCATCACACTCATCCCTCAATGACGCAACTTTTTTGTAATTTAAGCCACCCTGTATTTCTAACGGTTTTCGATATCTCTGTATTACCCCTCTATATAGTTCTAACCCTGTATATATATATATATATATATATATATATATATATATATATATATATATATATATATATATATATATATATATATATATATATATATTATATATATATATATATATATATATATATATATATATATATATATATATATATAACACATATATATATATCTATCTATATATATATATATATATATATATATATATATATATATATATATATATATATATAAATATATATATATATATATATATATATATATATATATAAATATATATACAGGGTGTACCAATCTTACGACAAACTTCGGTATATGGGTTATTTTAAGAGATATCAAATATTTATTCCATATTTCGAAATTATCTCGAACTATACAGAGTGTTGCATAACTCCGTTACAAAGTAAACATATGGTTTTTCAAATGAGTACCCCTGTATATTATTCCGAATTCGGATTACTCACATTTTTTTGAAGCTTTTGATTCAAGTTTTGCTATGTTATACAGAGTACTTCAGAAGATATGGACACGTTTATATGAAAATCGTAGGTAAATCAACGCTCTGTAGCTTATTGTGCGTTGGAGAAAAAATTTTTATTTTGCCTAACAGAGTTTCGTTATATGATGCAATATCTCCGTATTATATTAAATTTGAATTTTTTTTTTGTATACAGGGTGGACGGAAACTCGAACCTTTCATTTTCTCTCTTATTTCAAATGGAACACCCTGTATTTTATAGCACAAATAGAATCTTCTAATATGTAACTTCAATTTTTGTGAAGCATTCCCTGTACCCAAAAGTAATAAAAACAGAGTTATTTTGTAATATTTATTGTGAACCATAATTATAAACCTTAAATGTGAAAGCAATACACGTTGAATGTAACAAAAAATCCTAAATAATAATAAATCTTAATAAATAATTTATTCGTAACAAAACAAGTCACCAAAAGTATAATTCGAACCGTAATATTAAACTAAAGTTCAAAGTGTTCATCGTTAGCATCAATTTCAACGCTAACTGAGAAAATGTAATGGTTTCCATCATTGCATTGATGTTAACGGGAACACTTTGAACATTTAGTTTAATATTACAGTTAAAATTATACTTTTGGTGACTTCTTTTGTTAAGAATAAATTGTTTATTAAAATTTATTATGATATAGGATTTTTTGTTACATTCAACGTTTATTGCTTTCACATATAAGGTTAATAATTATGGTTCACAATAAATATTACAAAATAACTCTGTTTTTATTAACTTTGGGTATAGGGAATGCTTCACAAAAAATAAAGTTATATAATAGAAGATTCTATTTGTGCTATAAAATACAGGGTGTTCCATTTGAAATAAGAGAGAAAATGAAAGGTTCGAGTTTCCGTCTACCCTGTATACAAAATGAGAAATAATTCAAATTTAATATAATACGGAGATATTGCATCATATTATAACGAAACTCTGTTAGGCAAAATAAAAATTTTTTCTTCAACGCCCAATAAGCTACAGAGCGTTGATTTACCTACGATTTTCATATAAACGTGTCTATATCTTTTGAAGTACTCTGTATAACATAGCAAAATCTTATCAAAAGCTTCAAAAAAATGTGAGTAATCTGAATTTGGTATAATATATAGGGGTTCTCCTTTAAAAAACCATATGTTTAGTTTGTAATGGAGTTATGCAACACTCTGTATAGTTCGAAATAATTTCAAAATATGGACTTTGAAAACATATACCATTTTTGTTGAAAACATTTTTTGATATCTCTTAAAATATCCCAAATACCGAAGTTTGTCGTAAGATTGGTACACCCTGTATATATATATATATATATATATATATATATATATATATATATATATATATATATATATATATATATAGATATATATATATATATATATATATATATATATATATATATATATATATATATATATATATATATATATATAGATATATATAGATATATATATATATATATATATATATATATATATATATATATATATATATATATATATATATATATATATATGTATATATATATATATATATATATATTTATATGTATGTATATTTCAGATATCAAAAATTCTCAAAACATTAGTTCAAGAGGTATGAATCAGACTTATATATCACTCCTGCACATTATTTTCGCGATATATACGATAAAAATGCACATAAGTGAAAAGATATAAGATATATCCAATAAATTAGTGATAAAAATATACCAAACTATGAAGATATTTTATGTTCTCATGAGCATAAAATAGTGTGTAACTGCGTAACAAATATTCCTTCCAAAAATTATATAAGTTTTCTACCAGAATACCTCCACTCAAATTCTTAATTTTTGATGAAGATGAAAAGATGAAAACTATAACTCTAGCAAGGTAATTGATTGTACAATATTGATTAAGAATAGGGTGCGTACGAAAACTACTAGAATATTTATTATATATATATATATATATATATATATATATATATATAATTGATATATATATATATATATATATATATATATATATATATATATACATATATATATATATATATATATATATATATATATATATATATATATATATATATATATATATATATATACATATATATATATATATATATATATATATATATATATATATATATATATATATTATATATATATATATATATATATATATATATATATATATATATATATATATATAGATCAATAGCAAGGATCCATATTTTGTGTGCTAGTAATATATCCAATAAACGGTTTCCAAGAAATCATTTGTGCATTAATTAGTATTCAAGTGCTTGTATGAGAAAGTGTATATATCCATTGAGACAGGTTTTATTATTTATATTGAGAATAAAATATCATTCAACCATCCGTCATCAGATGCAATTCACTAAGGTGATTCTGAAATCCGTCATTAACTCACATTAACAGAGTGTCAAATGAAACAAGGAAATGACTTCTTCTAATATCACTATCAAATCTTTCAACTTGATAGGAAATTCATCCATTTCCTGATTACTGAAATCTTTGTAATAATACCCACTTTCCAATTAAAATCAAATGGATACGAGTTTGAGTTATGTTATGCTTATTGATTGACACTGTACTGCTTATTTCAAGTTGGCGGTACTTTGTACACTATGTTGGTAGTTTTTGTGAGCATATCTTCGACTGAACCATTGATCACGGATTTTATTTACTTATTGAAGTAGGGGAATACGACACGTAAGGTCAAACCTTGCAAATCGGATTGATGATGAATCTTAACGAGACCAAAAAAATGATTCATTTGAAAATAACATCGAAAATCATAAGCTAGAGAACACAGCCGAATATATTTATCAAGGCCATAAAATTTAATTGAGGCGAACCAGTGTGATGAAATCTCAGGAAGATTGATCTGTGCTGAGAAAGCCTTTGATGTATTGAGGTTTATCCTGGCCAGGCTTACCAATAAATTTGAAACGAATCACTTACAACTCTTGGGTACTACCGGTCATGGCGTGGAAATGATGGCAATAAGACGCAAATATTCATTTAGATTCCAAGTTGTGTTGTACATCGTGCTATGAAAAGAATTATCTAGAGAGTTGCTCCAGGAGATATAATTCCTGATGCAAAAATTATATGGAGAACCAGAATAATGGATTGCTCTAGGATAACTGCAGAACTCCAGTGGATATAATAATATAATAAAGTAACCAAATATCAAAGGTTCATGAAATGGTGACCAATATATAAGGAAAAGAGCCTCTTGTGGACAGACATGTGGAAAGATCCAGAAGAGGCCTACATTCTAGATAAGATGAGAATAAGCTGAACAAGAAGAATAAGATCAAGATGAACATACTTAGAAGCACTTGTTTAACATTCATGATATCAAAAGTCAGCAAAAAATACCAACATCAGGCTTTGGCTGCTGTTGTAATATGATATGAAGTTGTGTCCAATTTTCCGATTGAACTGAATAGCATTTGAGATTTGATCCTATAAAAATGCAGGGTATCACTCTCACAAAATTAGATATTTATGGTATTACAAGAGACCTCAGTCAATTATTTCGACTTAATAAATACATCAAAAACGTTCAAGGAATTTCACGGGATGATAAATTCTTATTCAACAGCTTCTTCAATTTTTCCTTATCACTTTAGCAGGTATTCCAAATTTTTTATATCAGGACGGGTCAATTATTTTTGTGTTCTGAATGATGTCTTAGGAGAGAACGAACGAGCAGAAGAAAAATAAATTTCGAAATTTTAATCTGCATATAACACAAACTCATATATGAATTTTCAGTAAAGTTTGTGATTTATATAGTTAAAGTTTAAGGTCTATTCTTTTCATTACATCTTCAACCATAGCTTTGAATTTTCTCCTAGTTTTAATGAGAACCATGCATAAATTATAGTGAACTTTTTTTTCTCGGGTTAATATTCAACTTTCTTTTTTTCAGTCTTTCTTCGGCCGAACCTACAACAATCTAAACTCAATATCGGAATGCAAAAACAATGGAGAATGTGTCATCAACAAAAAAAATCGAACAGCATGCAAGGCCTGCCGATTGAGAAAATGCATTCTAGTGGGAATGTCGAAAAGTGGATCAAGATACGGGCGTCGCTCCAACTGGTTCAAGATTCACTGTCTGCTACAAGAACAGCAACAAGCTGGCACAAACATGGGCATGGCAGCTGCAGCAGGGTTATTCCGTCCCCATCCATACTTAACTACTTTATTTCGTCCCACGCCCACCACGACAACTCAAGAAACGAGGAGTTCGGAATCAGATAGCGGGGCTTCTTCTGTGGATATTGAAGATGATGCTAAATCCTCTTGTCGTGATAGTTATATCAAACCCTGTACGTCCCCCTCAAGTGATCGTGACTATTTTTCCGGTAGTTCGTCTAAGAAACATTCCTCCCCGGCTAGCGATAGTGAGTATTTTGCAAGAAGGAAATTAGCTTCGCTTCCTATTCCTCCAATATCCCCAGCGTCTCTTCCATCGGTGTCTCCCAGTGGTATTGTTCCAAAGTGGTTTCCTACCATGCCAGCATTTAGTGATCCATCTTCCTTGCGAGATTTGTGGTTGAGAGTACCTCCACCTATCGCAGCTCCAGCTCCAAACCAAGATCAGCCAATAGACTTATCTATTAAACCGCAAATTCCATATGTTCCTTGTTTAAAATCTGGAAGTGACCATAGCATACTCTCAGAGGAACCTTTGAGATCAATGCCTTTAGATCTGACCCTGGATCGAAAAACTGCCAATATAAGTAATTGCTAGGTATAATACACTGTTGTGATTGAACTACTTGTTCGCGTTATTTTGTCAATTTGAACATGATGTTCCTAATTTCGAAAATGAAATTCTGATTGTGAAGGCGGAACCTTGAATTAATATTAAATATCGATGGAAATAACATGGAGATGACGATTTATTAAGATCTTTAAATATCAAAACGGACACCGCCTTGAAGAGAGCAATATTTTTTCTTCGTAAAACAAGAAAAAAATATTGAAGATGCGATAGAGAATACTTTTGAATGTATATACTCATAACTAATATAATAAAATATGAATCTGAATGGCCTTTGTCCGATAATTTTGGTTAAGTGGTTTTATCAAAATTCCCACATAAAAAAATGTAAATTTCTTAATTCGAATCAGAATAATGTTGGGAATTTAAGATCTTCTGAATATATTGGGAATATATTAACTAGAAGAATATAAGTATCAACAAGCAATTTTTTGTTTTGCATATAAAACACTCATGAAACGAAAATCTTAAGTGAATTATTTTATCAATTGGTAAATTTTTTGAATCTTTAGGAACAGAGCAAATTAAAATGATACATATTGAATATATAGTTCTAATTATATTTTTATATATTGAAATCAAAAATTTAATAACTGATAATTAAATTTCGAACCTCTATATAACGTTTAATATACTCCAATCGAGTTTTTCATCAATGGTGTGTATCCACCGAAGACAAGTTGCCAACTTTTGTGTTGTCAACACGTGTTGGTGACAAAAGTTTCTGTAATTACCTCGTGTTGGCAACAAAAGTTGGAAACAAATATGAGAAACCTTGTTTCCGATTTTGGCGGTAAACATCAAGAGAATACGCTTGTCGCAGATATATTGTCGCTTGGCAACTCGGTGTGGGCACATTGGGAACTAAAAGTTGGCGACTTATTGCAGAGTTGCAAACAGTTGGAAACACTAAAGTTGACAACAATTTCGGTGGATACATACCATCAGATGAATTTCAAAAAAATTCATCATGCTTATCATATAATTAATGCAGCATATGGCAGTGAAAGAAATAACACTTATAAATTCTCAAACATTCATTTAAAAATGTGTTGCCAAAATATCGAATGAAAAATAATCTATTTTAATTGCTGAATGGTCTTCTATGAACCAGTTTATCATCTTTCAGCATCATTATCTTCAGTTAGTAAGTTTGTACTTTCTATTTCGTGTGAGTATTTATAGTTGACAATATTTTATGCATTAGAATAGTTCTTTAAAAGTTTATGTATTCCCGGTTTCCTTCAAGCACATGGGTTTACCTTATTCATATATACTTTCATTATTTACTTTTATACCGCTCAATAGTGTATGTCCTTTTTTTTTACTTAAAATATATTCAAAATTTCAAATCATTTTATAGAAATTGGTTTTCCAATAGTTTTTTTAATATGTTTTCCATACAAAAGTTATAATATGAAATATTAAACTTTGGATATTCCAAATTATTTGCAGGTTTTCAGTCATCTTATTTTTGAGACTTATACATTTATTATTCTCAAGAATGATATAATCTTGAAAAAGAAAAAAATACTACACAAAATTTATAATTTAAAATTCCGAACAATCGGTGTTCTACTAAAACATTAAAACAATTGAAATACTTTATATCAGATTGAACATGATATACGTAATTCATATACAACATACATATATATATATATATATATATATATATATATATATATATATATATATATATATATATATATATATATTTATTCATTTATTATCATTCATCAGATTATTGAATTTTACACATTGAAAAAAAGATAATATATATCTAAATGAATTAATACTTCCAATATATTTTTACTGTTATTCATGAAACTTTTGCATCTTTCAGAAGATGGGCGTTTTATTTTAGATTTCAAATAATATATTTAATACGATAATTTGTTTTGCTCTTATTGATTCATAAGTGAAAATCTTTATTGAGAACTTGGATTGAATGAAAAATTAGCAGTACCTGATAAAACAATGTGCCTTCACCTTTGTATCAATGCAGAAAATTATTTTATCGGATTTTCTTCCATTTCTATTTATTACGAAATATTTATATGTGACGGTCAGTTATTGGTCAAAAATGCTTAGCATTTTTTTCCTCATTGTAATATTTATATATTATATATGTAAAACACAGGTTATTTTTTATAAGAGATTTTTATCGGATTACTCGGCCAGTAAAAGCGTGCCTTATGTTATGTATTTTTATATTTTGCTCTAATAAAATGTTTTGTTACATGAAACTTTAATTTATTTTCCACTTCACCATCAGCAGTTTTTTTTTGATAATAATATCCTTTCCTTACTTATTAAAAGGAACGTTAGTTCATTAAAGAGGCTCAAATTACATTTGGTTAGTAGATAATTTATCGTTTAATTAACTAAATCTAACTTTTCGAAAATATATAGATGATATTGCTATTGCAAAAAATTGCAATAATAATATCAAATTACTGCTTGATGGACTATTGTTCAATATTATAACTCAACTAAAGTATAACACTTGCCTTGATTCTGCTAAAATTGCTATATTAACTCGACATATATGTTTCAGATTATTAATCCGTTATCAAGAGTTTCCTAGTTTAAAAAATGGAACTATATATTTATTGATATTTCTGCTTTAATGGGTGGGGATATTCTAAGGTTTATTTGGTCATCAAGGAAGGGTGAGTTTCTGGATTTGGCTGACCTAGCCTCTGAAGATTCTGAAGCTCCATCCTTTTTCAATTGTTCGATAAATGTAGTACCTACGGATGATCGAAATCTATGAAATTGTTATTCTTTATGCAGTGCTGCAAAATTTCAGTCAAGTTCTTACTTTGCATGAATATTTTTTGTTGATATAAATTTTAGTTCATATACAACAGATTTTTCTGGTGTATTCCAAAGACGTTTGTCAGTGTACTCACCAAAACAGTTAGAAAATTCATGATGATGCCTCAAACATATATGTTGAGTATATATAGCAAAATTTCTGTTAGTCTATGAATCTATAAGAATCCAGCAAGGTGTTTTCCCGAAGTTGACGTTATAATTTATAATATAATCGAAGTTTTTAACCAACAAATTTTTATAACATGAGAGCTAGAGCTTTGAGAAATTTCGAAAGATCTCAATTGATGCTAATTAATATGAATTAAAATGACAATTTCAGATGATGGTTGTGATGTTCGTACTGAAATTGAAATACATCATCATATATTAAATATATATATATATATATATATATATATATATATTTATTCGAATTGTTGTTGCCTGTGAACTATTTCTAATCTCTTGATAATTATTAGCAATAACAGGCTTGTTGAATCTTAAAAAACTTGATTTTATTGAAAAGGTTGACGTTTCGCCACGACATTCGTGGCTTTATCAAAACTTTTGAGAAAAAATTGAAATTTCTTTGACATTTATTGATTAGAAAAAATTTCTATAGAAACAGACTACTGTTTCACTAAGAACGGCCACAGCCGAAAAAAATTTTAGTGAAACAGTAGTCTGTTTCTATAGAAATTTTTTCTAATCAATAAATGTCAAAGAAATTTCAATTTTTTCTCAAAAGTTTTGATAAAGCCACGAATGTCGTGGCGAAACGTCAACCTTTTCAATAAAATCAAGTTTTTTAAGATTCAACAAGCCTGTTATTGCTAATAATTATCAAGAGATTATATATATATATATATATATATATATATATATATATATATATATATATATATATATATATATATATACAGGGTAGCGAGAAAGTCTGGCAACAAGCTATTTTCTCTGAAACTATTAAAGATATAATTATCAAATTCTGGGGTTATCAACGCGATTACATTTTGCGTTTTTTAGAGGATCCGTCAAAGTTTAGTGACGTCACCATTCAATGTACCGCCGCCATCTTGAATTCTTTTTAATGGCAACGTAGGTCGAGTGATATATCGTAGAAAAGCTTATTTCTTCCTCTTTTCAAAAATACTTGATAAGTACATTATAACTGAAAAAATACAAGAAACAAGTGTCAAAAACTCAAAATATTTAATTTTCAACTATTTATTGGCAATAATCCAATCTGTCTTGGAAGCTTCGAATGGAATTGTTGATAATTTCTGGAGAAATTCCTTGCATTTCAAGTCGAGAGATCTTGCTGGCCACTCAATTACACCTCTTCGCCCAATCCATCTCTGAGGGAAAGTTATATTCAAACATTGCCTAACGTTTTTATGAAAGTGCGGAGGTGCACCATCCTGTTGGAAATATACTTTCATATTTGGAAATAGAGCAGTAATTTCAGATATAATTTGATTCAGTTGAAGTCAAGATATTTTTCACCAGTAAGAGCGCCGTCGATAAAAAATGAACCAATGATATGGTTTTTCACCAAACCAGCCCATACATTAACTTTTTGTGGGTATTGTGTATGGGCCTCATCCATCCATTGGGGATTAGAACCTCACCAGTACCGGCAATTATGTCGATTCATAGTGCCGTTTAGACAAAATGTAGCTGCATCACTGAATACAAGTGAATCTAAGAAATTATTTTGATCACCAATTTTCTCCAGAACCGTTTCACAAATCTCTAATCTTCGATCAAAATCATCCCCAACTAATTCTTGGTGGTTTTTAATTTTGTATGGATGGAACTTATTTTGATGCAAAATTGTTTGTACCGACTTTCTGCTAATATCATGATTTCTTGCCATTTCATAAGTAGATGTTTGATGATTTTGTTGAACATCTACTAGGACGTCTCAAGTCTTATCTTAGTTAGTTGCAGTTTTTGGTCTGCCAGACCTTGGGCGATCCTGTACGCAGAGGTTTCATTAAATTTATTTAATATTCTGGAAACTGTTGATGTACTCATAGGTGCATGTTGAGGATTCAAATCATTGAACAAAGGACTTACTTCTTCATATGTACGTTTTTTATCGCCATATCCAATTAACATTAGTATCTGGATCCTTTCTTTCTCCGATAAGTAAAACATTCTTAATTTACTTTTCACAAATACAACTCAAACACAGCTGTTATCAAATATAAAGACAAAATGAACTCGGACATTTCAAGGTGATTTTTGACATCTTTTCATTGCTTACCACTGTTTTTTTTCTAACCGTATACCAGTGACGTACCAACAGTCTTCAAAAATATAGAGAAATTAACACACATATCTGCAATGTTATAGGATACTCTCTTAGTAATGTGGTACTTGTTTTATATTTTTGGAAAGAGGAAGAAATAAGCTTTCTTCGATATATTACTCGACCTACGTTGTCATTTAAAAAAATCTAAGATGGCGGCGGGACACTGAACAGTGACGTCAACTGACTTTGACAGGTCCTCTGAAAAACGCAACATATAATCCCGTTGACAATCCTAAAATTTGATAGTTATAACTTTAATCGTTTTAAAGAAAATCGCTTGTTGCCGGACTTTCTCGCTACCCTGTATATATATATATATATATATATATATATATATATATATATATATATATATATAAAAGGTTTTTCATAAGTTGGATGAAAATATAAGCGAGTATTCTACAGTTAAAAATAATGCCATTTTGTTTAATAGACTTCGGGTCAGGCATTTGTTTACAAAATAGAAGGCGGTCAAAGTATTTAATTGATTTAGTTATTGTTTTTTAACTTTCAAATCTATTGAGATATTCTAACCAAATTTGGTACATGTTCTTGACTATTCGAGGGTTGAAAGAGGACTTCGTTCAAATGTTTTATATTTACTGTGTCATAATAGGTTGAAGAACATTTTCATTTATGGTAGCTCAGTAGTTATCTAAGTGAAAAATCGTTGTTTAACACAAATCGATTAGTGATGAGAAAGAAATATAGAAGACATTAATTGATGAGAATAGAATTGAAATATGAAAATAAAAAAATTTCATGTTTATATGACCGTATTGATTTTACTTTTCAAGACTTGTAACTAATGACGAATATTTTCGCTACTGGTTGAATACTGATCTGCTAATTTCAAACTATTTTGGCTCTCAATATGTTGAGAATATGTAAGAAATTTATTCAAAATAACTCAATTGAATTGGAAGTTAACTAATAGAAACTAAAAAATTTGATACATGGATCGCCCTGTATTCCGTAAACGGAAGCCTTGAGACCCTTACTTTAGTTGAAAAAATGGCATTATTTTCAATCAAAGTATACTCTCTTACATTTTTTCTACCTACTCAGGAAATACCTTGCATATATATATATATATATATATATATATATATATATATATATATATATATATATCTATATATATATATATATATATATATTATATATAATATATATATATATATATATATATATATATTATATATATATATATATATATATATATATATTATATATATATAATATATATATATATATATAATATATGTATATATATATATATATATATATATATATATATATATATATATATATATATCAATTGATAAAGGGTGAATTTTTAAGTTGAATTAGTTGAAATTCTCGAAAAGGAAACATCTAATAGAAAAATTTTTCGAATAAAAAGTTGATTGTGTTGATGGGGAAGTCCACTCATGCTAAAACCTCTTCCATTTCCTTCGTCCTTTCGTCCTTGTGGCGGGAAAGGAGTCAACCTTGAAATCTGAGATGGAAACCTCTGTTTTATATTGCATATTCGTATTCTACGGCAAAAAATACAAATGTTTTGTACGGATATATATATATATATATATATATATATATTTATATATATATATATATATATATATATTTTTATATATATATAAATATTTTTGTGACAAATACTTACTCTTGTTTATAATTAATGGTTGAATTATAATCTTATTGAAGTGTACATTTGATGAAATAATAAATAGGTTAATTTTCACGCAACAGGTATTATGTTCGATGAATGAAACAAAAATTTGAGTGAGTTTATGATAGGCAATTCGATATATGCTTAGAATGCATTAATAACCATTTATTATGATCATATTGAAATCAGAATATGCGTTCCTCCCAATTTCTTTTTCTCAAGAAATCATGAATCACTATTGAAATTTGCTTTGAATTTCTTTCTACCCATTTGTTCATTGAATCATGCAACTCGTATCCATTACCTCCAAAGAACTTAAATGCTTCAACCAAAATAGCTTCTTGAAAGTTCAATGAAAAAAAAAAAACATCTATTCCTTGAATATTTTCAACACACATATTCTGAAATAGAAATATTAGTCTGAAATAAAAATTTAGTCTACTTAACAACATAATAATAATTGAGATGTGTATATCAGCTCTATTTGGTTTAGTTATTAGAAATTTAATGTTCATTCACATACTGAATGCCGCTATTTCATGTAAGGGGTCATCCATAAATTACGTCACACGAATTTAATGATTTTTTGCCCCTCCCCCCGTCCTTGTCACAGCTGGTCACATTTGTGAGACTCCCCCCTCCCTAGTGTGACGTCACATATTTTACAAATTTACATTTAAAAATTATTGAATAAAAACAGCGGTTCCGAAATCAGTTTTATTTACATTTAAATTATTTTTTAATAAAATTAACATCAAACCAACAAAACAAAAAGCAATTAATTATATGAATTAAAGAAATTAACAAAACGAAAAACGATTGGCTATGTTAATTGAAGAAACTAACAAAACAAAAAATATTAAAAGAATTATATTAATTAAAGATACAAACTTAATAATCTTGAGTTCATTCTTTTAAATTAAATGCCAGTTTATAACTGGCATAGCAGACACTTCGTTCTCGTTTGGGTTGTAAATGTTAGGAACATTAGTTGTGGCATAATCTTTCTCATCCAACCATACAGCATCATCGTCATTATCCACACAAAGAAGTTATCTGGCACGTCAAGCAGCAATTCTTTGAGGACGAATCTTCGCGATAGGTAAAACTTCTTGTTGCCTCTTATGTAATTGCTTGTGTTGATTAGTGGTCTTGTATGATGCAACATATACACCATCATACGGAACTTGCTTCAAATGTGATGACGCTCGGAGATCCAAAGCTAACTGAAGTAATATAGTGGAGCAAATTTACCTTCGGGGTAAGAACCCCTCTCGCAATAGTCGCCAAAGACTGGATCGTCGTACACCACAACAGGGGACAACCTCGCGTTTTAATATTTGAAATACATATTGAGATTCATGCACATGATTTGCGTACAAAGTCGCATAGGTTTTGAAATGTGACATCACGAAATTTAGGACCCCTCCCACCCCCTTGTCACACAATGTCACACCTCGTCGACCCCCTCCCTCCCCCTTAACGTGTGACGTAATTTATGGATGGCCCCTAAATATAAATAGCAAAATTATTCATATTTATTTTTGGGTGATTCAGATACACTATTACATCAGTGTCCGAAGAAGTTTTTGTAGAGGAGAAACGTTAGTCACTTTGTAAGAAATTGGGTGACAATCTATTAATATTCTCGAAAATTCAAAAATAAAACAGGTCCAATATTCAATACTCTGAGTTTAAACACATTTATTGTATTATACATTGTTGACATCGAATATTGAGATTTAATTTGGAATTATAATAGGTATCAACATTTTTCAAATTGAGTTTCATATTTGGAAATTTAATTTCAATATTAGCTTTTTCAATAAACAATGTAATATAACTTTAACAAATAAAAAAACTTAGAATTAATATTAGTTCAATACATAGATCTGATTAATTTCACTTATTTAAATATGCGCTCATTTACTTGATCTTTCAACGTCGGAGAAAATAAATTAGAAATGCCACAAAATTCTTAAATTGTATTTTTCGTTTGAAACAAAGTTGTAATGAATCTACTATCAATTGAGATATCTTGTTGTTTTGATGAATATTTGGTTAGTAAATTACTATATAGGTATGTGCAAAAATAGGGATAAAGTATATAAGTGTTATCTGGAGATACCAGCGTATAATTATTTGAATTCTCAATATCAGGTACCGTAATTTTCACTTTACCTCAAGAGAATAATTGTTGAAAGAATCTTATTATCTTACTAATACGTCATTCTGGAAACAAATAATAATTTTTATGACAAGGATATTCTGGTTTCAAGGTGTTTGTACAAGTATTTCTGCCATTTCAATTAATTATATTGAATGAACCATCCTTGAGTAAGCTGTTGGAGTTTGGAAGAGTAATCTCTAACTTATTCTAAATATTTCAGGAAAAGCGGTTTCAAATGAACAATTTTAGAAAATATCAATCTAATAGTGAAAAAAATGGAAAGATTTCATTAAAAGAACATCTTAATAATGAACTTCGGTTCATTTTTATTGATTGATATTTTCGAAGTGAAGATTTTCTAATTTGAAGTTAGAGGTTATTTTTGATTGGACACTGATATGATTTTGGCAACGTAAATTATATCAAATGATGCTTTTCTGAAATTATTTTTACATCTACCCGTTGAGAATGTTGAAATTGTTTAGAGAATTTCCAAGAAATTTGGACTTTTTAATAAACCAGTGTATTCAATTCAAACAAAGCAAAACATTAAATTCAGAAAAACTCAATCAAAGAATCATTATCTTTTATAGTAAATGTTCGAACTGACGCAGATTGTCTTACAGACATTGTTGAATATCCCAAAATGGTAATTTCGATATTGTCAGTGTTAACGAGAGGCTTATTCATTTCCACTGCTGCTTTAGCAAATCCAAATTTTTTAAAATTTTCAATAATTTGTTTAATGGCATATTATAATGGTTTTCGTTTCTGAGGATAGCGATTGGCAAATGTGTCACATGTTCTTGATACTTTATCACATTATCCATAAATAATAAATGACTTAAAATAATCTTCATTTGTATAATTTAAAAGTCCCGGCATTGTTACTAATAATTTTTAACTGCTAAGTGAGTCATTACAACCGTTTTAGATTTTTATTGCCACCATAGCTACTTAGATATTTAAAAAAAAGTCGTTATAAAATTATCGTATGCAAATTAATCATCCGGCAATATTTCAAAAACTAAAGGCTGTAGAGATATAAATCCGTATAAAAATTCACCGCTATTTTCATTGCTGAATAAGAGAAACTCATTAAATTTATGAGGTTTCCTTCAAAAAAATTGACGTTTTACAGTTTTCTCAATTTCATGATTGAAATGAATTTTTGAACACTATGTATTAATATTTAGCAAAATAGTTCAAAATTCTCATGGAATTACTATTTTTCCGATAGAAATAATATTCGAATTAATAAATAAATCTTTCCTTGTAGGGAAAATTGTTGATTACTTTATAGACCGCAAACGTAATTTTTGGCATTTAAACTTGAATATGTCAAAAACGATAGGACATGATACATGAAGTCTAGTTGAAATATTACGTGGAATCAAAATCTGTAATAATGTAGAGGATATTTTATTCGAAATAGGCGAAGTGACACCTACTTCCGGTAGAAACGGAAGTTTCTCCTTTGACCTTGGCCTATCTAATTATTTTAGAAAATAGTTTTCTGTACACAAATCGATTTGGTTTCTGGTAGGACACAATTAATATATATATATATATATATATATATATATATATATATATATATATATATATATATATATATATATATATATATATATATATATAATGAATTTAATTCGATTCTATACTTCCGGTAGAAACGGAAATGTCTCCTTTGTCCTTGGTCTATCTATATATTTTAGAAAATAGTTCTCTGTACACAAATCGATTTGGTTTCTGGTAGGACACAATTAATATATATATATATATATATATATATATATATATATATATATATATATATATATATAATGAATTGAATTCGATTCTATAAAATATTGTACCGGAGTAGGCATTTCACATCCTCTGAACCTCTTGGGTGGTGCATCGAACACAATGCTACAGTTGTAGCTCTCCTACGCACCAGATTGACTAGCGAGTCTTCCATATCAGTAACATATCTTTGCAAACACGCAATGTGTTCTTCCCTCTGAACTTGATCACGCTACCAACGTAAAAAATCGATCAGATACAGCGAACTTGTGACTAAGACTATGAGTTCGAAACAACTTATCACGATATATTTTAGAAAAATTACACTGTACTGAGATGGTCATTTACGACTAAGAAACTAACTGATGGTATCAAATGATAATTCATCAAATTTTATCTGGGTTTCGATAACAATGTTGAGATCAACCGACCTCCATATGGTCTAAGTGAACAAGGAAAATTCTTCAACAATTTAAAAATCATCGGAAATTTTTCAAGGGAGCTTGTTATATATATTTCGTTAACAATTATAAATATACTAATTCACTCCGAGTCAAATAAGATGCACTGAAGAGATCTAATGAGATCGAAACAGCTGTATGCAGATTTTGAGTCGGAGTGACTAGAAGATCTCTATAATTCACTGTTGCATTGTGAATGCCGATTTTGCATCGCGAAATAGAAAAATTCAACCAGCCTACTTGGAAAACTGTTCGATAATTTTTAAATTATTGAAGAATTTTCCTTGTTCACTTTATATCACAGATGGTAAGGTAACTGTGTTAGATATGGTAGATGCTAATGTCCATGAGTTTCAGTAGTTATCATTCAACTGTACTAACTGGCAAGTGTATACAATTTACAAGCCCTTGGGTGTAGATTTTCTCCAAATAGAGTACGAAGTTTCAGCCATGTTAAAGTCAAAGTTATTGGCGCGCTCATATTTTTTCATGCCTTTTTAATGCACGAATCCAATTAAATTTTCATTTATCAATATCGAATAATTTGAAAAAAGATCAATACTGCGCTCATTCGTAAAGTGCATCACGTCGAGATGCTATTCAAGCAGAATCAATCATGGTTTGAAAAAACAATGTTCAATAGCAAACCGAGATAAAACAAGGAAAATGATTTATTTTATTGAATGAAAGAATTTGCGAATTGCATTGCCTACTGAAAACCCACGATTCAAAGGGAATTATAATAAAATTTATAAAATAGATTATTTCATTCATCATTGTATCGCGTACCGACGAAGCAGGTTTGACAATCAAGGCGGAATTGAATAATAAAGAAAAACATTGAGTAGTTTTCCAAGTCTAAAATCAGAAACCTCGGTAGCCCAGCGGTAAGGTGTATCAGAAATAAGAATAAAATATACCTAATCGTGTGGATCAGAGGTTGAGAGACGGTCTGTGAAGCACTCCTGCTGTGTTCGAATTCTGTTTTAGGTATGAATGTTTGGGTATGTCTATGAGTTAAGGTTCTATCAAAAATTTGGTACCCCGACATAAGTTTATAATCATTATACAAATAATCATAAATACAAGTTTTGAAATTGCTTATCATCTGGAGCACTTTTGTCGGGAAGAGCAGTTGTCAGGAAGCGCAGTTGTCGGTTGCGCTTATGTCAGGGCGCTTTTGTCTAGGCGCTTATGGCTGGGCGCTTTAAACAGGACACACCTAAGTTTGTAGTTGAGTAACGTGCATTGTTTAAAAGCCCATAAGCCAATCTGAACTAGCGTTAAACTAATTGTACATGGAGTAATCGAAATAATAGTTCTATGTTTTTTTGTCGTAATGAAGAACGAAGTTGCCAGCATGTTAAAGTCAATGTTATTGGTATACCCATATTTTTCAACGATTTTTTAATGGATGAAATCAATAAAGGTTTCATTTATCAATCTAGAATGTTATGAAACAAGATCAGTACTGCTCCCATTTGTAAAATGCATCGTTTCGAGATGCTTTTCGAGCAGAATCAATTATTTTTTGAAAAATCAATGTTTAATAACATAACAAGAAGAAAATTAGAAAATGATTTATTTTATTGTGGATCAGAGGTAGTCTGTGAAGCAGTTGTGCTGTGGTCGTACCCTTTTTAAGATATGATTGTTTGGATACCTATATCTTTGAGTTGAATAGCGTGCCTTGTTTAGAGGCCCATAAGCCAATCGAAACCAGCGTTAAATTAATTATCCATGGAGTAAAAAAAATAATAATCTAGATAATAGTTCCATGTTATTTGTCGTAATGGAGTAAGTAGTTTCAAGTTTGTGGAAGTTAATGTTATTGGTATACTCATATTTTTCCGTGCTTTTTTAATGCATGAAATCAACAAAGATTTCATTTATCAATCTCGAATGTTTCGAAACAAGATCAATACTGCCTCCATTCGTAAAGTGCATCTTATTGAGATACTATTCGGGCAGAATCAATTATGTTTTGGAAAAACAATGTTTAACAGCAAACATGAAACTTATAAAATAATTCATTTTATTGAAAGAAAAAATTTGCGAAAATGCATCACCTATTGAAAACTCACGTTTCAAAGAAAACTATTATAAAATTTATAAAATAGTCTATTTTATTCATCAGTGTATCGCGTACTGATAGCCAAGCAGGTTTGACAGGGAATTGAATAATGAAGGAATTAAATAATAAAGGAAAATATTGAGTAATTCTCCAAGTCCAAAATCAGAAACAAAAATAACATATGGACTTTTCCTATCTTACGTATGAATGTTTGAGTATGTCTATACATAATGGCTCTATGGTATTCTTTTACAGAATCATTGATTCTTGGTAAATCACTTATATTTTCCACTCTTACTAAAGAGGAGAAAAATAAAACTAACCACAATAACACTGAAATTGCCATATTTATATGGTGAAGAATACATAAAAGTAGAATGGTTGTGAAATGTGAAGCTTACATATGAATAATATGTATTAGTAAATATCATGAAAAATACACATAAAGGATTTTGAACTTTAATTCATTCATTTAATTGAGATAACCAGCTGGCGAATTCAGGCGCACAGATTCAGGAAGTTTATAATCATTATATACATAATCATATATAAATAAAAGTTTTCAAATTTCTTATCATCTGGAGGACTTTTGTCGGGTAGCGGAATTGTCGGTTGCGCTTATGTCGGGGCGCTTATGTCGAGGCGCTTATGTCAAGGCGCTTATATCTGGGCTTTTTTACCACACAAAAATTTGTAGTTGGGTAACGTGCATTATTTAGAAGCCCATAAGCCAATATAAACTAACGTTAAACTTATTGTCCATGGAAGAAATTCACAAAATGTATCGCCTATTGAAAAACATTGTTTAAAAGCAAGCCATAATAAATTTCAGAAAATAAATCATTTCATTCGACAGTGTATCGCATACTGATAGCGAAGTAGGTTTGACGAGGAGTTAAATAATAAAGGAATTAAATAACTAAGGAAAATATTGAGTAATTCTCCAAGTCTAAAATCAGAAACAAGAATAAAATATGGGCTTGTTGATCAGATCTTGAGTGAAGGTCTGTGAAGCAGTCGTGCTGTGTTCGAATCCTATTCTTTGTATGAATGTTTGGGCGTGTCTATAAGTTAAGGTTCTATCAAAATTTTGTAGTTGGTTAACGTGCATTGTTAAGAAGCCCATAAGCTTATCGGAACCAGCGTTAAACTGATTGTCCATGGAGTAAAAAAAAATTATAATTGAGATAATAGTTCCATGTAGTATCCATGGAGTAAAAGAAATGATAATCGAGATAATAATTCCAAGCATGTTTAAGTCTGAGTTATTGGCGGACTCATATTTTTCCGTGCTGTTTTAATGCATGAATCCAATAAAGTCTTCATTTATCAATATCGAATATATCGAAACAAGATCACTACTGCCCCCATTCGCGAAGTACCGTCATTCGTCATTGTTTACCTCAATCCGGAAAAAACTCGAACCGTGATCCTAAAACGCGGCATTTCAGACCACCATCGGCTTTCTCATAGCGAACCGACGTCGGTAATGTCCCCAGATGATTCTCGGAGAGCCCAGCACGTTTGAAATCTTCTCGGCCCGAGTTAAGACACGTGCAATGAATTATTTACCATGCCCGACCGGCGGCAAGAAAAATATACAATTAAAAAAAAGATGTCATTATTATTCACGATCGTTTTTATTGTTAATCTATGCACCGTAAGCCGTTAGTAGGTACCCATGTCTTAGAGTGCACTTGTAATAGTCCAGATACCATGAGGATATTAAACCGTACTATGTAGCACTTTTAGAGATGACTCTGGTGAGATATTGACTTCGAAAAATGGCGATAAAACGTTCAAGTATTTCAATGAAGTTTCATATTAGAATATTAGAAGAAATGGATCAATTACACCGGTTCATGTAATAAAGCCGAGCACTAAAATTTGATAAGACTCTTAATGATGGTACTCATGCAATTAAGAGTATATCACCTTATTTACTTGAACTGCGAAGAGATTTTATTGCCTCTCTGCAAAAATACAAGATCATAGATGTAGGTACTTGAACCATCTTCACTTCTCAGGATATCATTGATTATTAATGTTAAATAATATGGATCAAGGCATTCGATATAAGTATTTTATGATAGCCGATCTTTGTGGAACTAATCAAGAGTTATTCTTTGCTAATTACGTTTACACTCCAGTGCCGTACTCAGAATTTTCTTTCTTCAATTAAAAAAAAGCAAGAGCAGTAGAATTTCGTCACTAATATCGTATTTTTCGCATTAAGTGCATTACGTCAAGTTGCGATTCGAATGAAATAAATTATGGTTTACTCTTTAATAGCAAACCGAAATAAAAGTTTGAAAATCATTTATTCAAAAAAAAAATATTCGTGAAGTGTGTTGTTCACCTAATCAAGAACCACACATTGATAGCAAATCGTGATAAAAATTAGAAAAGAATGTATTTTATTGAAAAAAATTAAACATTTGCAAAGTGCATCCCGTACTGATAGCGAAGCAGGTCGAGATTCGAACGAAATGGACTCCGCGAAGTGCAACGCGGTTGAAGAAGATATTTCAATATGAACTGAACCCACCTACCAAATTTAAACTCTCTAGGATTCATACAAGTGTTGAACTCACAGGTTACTCTGAAAGATGTAATTTTTTAAAGGATTTTGAGTTATAATGAGATAGGAACAATTATATCCTCTTCTTTAGTATGATGAATTACTTAACTAGACATATTTCGTTATAAAGGTGGGTAAATGATGGAATCTATATCGTTATCTCTCTGCGAAAAATGTCAAGATGTAAAAACTAAAACTGATGAATTCTCTTCACTGTGTCATGTTTTTTTGCTCATCATGCAAAAGTTCTTCATATAATGTTTTGTCGAAGCAGTGTAGATACTTTTTCGAAAAAGCTTATGGCAAAAATATTCATAAGCAAATAATAGGACATATGAGAGGACATTTTTCATCCTGATTATGTTGAACGATGATTTATTCTATTCGATATTCAGTTGATATCAGCTTCACTATGTAATGCATCTCATGGTCAAAAAATGAAAGTAAATATATTGAAATTTGGAAAATTTGGATGGAGGCAATCAATTTATCAAAAAATTTCTAGATGTGGTAAAAAAGTACAGTAACATTATATATAAAATTTATGTATTATATATGAATGACACATTAATTGAATCTTAATTTAACAACAAGACTTCATAATTTTTTCACATGAATCTCAGTTACGATTCACGACGAAAATTTAAATTTTCCTCTCATCAAATCTGAAGGTATATAGGGCTAGGAAAAATTCACTCTTCTTCACCTGTCAACGTCAAAGCGTATAGAGATGGTGACCTAAAACCACATGCGCACGTTCCCGGACATTTACTTCATTCATAGTAAAATTTGAAGAAGTTTCAAATATTAATGCATAGGATATTTTGTTTCTTTTTGGTTCTGAAACACTCTTTCAGGTAGAGAATGACAACCGCTGAGAAAACTACAGTCAATATTTACCCATTTGTACAGGAAGTAAAATAACTTACAACTAGGAAGTTGAAATTTTTTAAAACCAACGACCAGAAGTGAAAAATTTTCCAGGCAATTAATAAGTAAGATATGAAAACCCGTCAATTCTTTGAAAAATTTCATGATAAAGTCCGACCAAAATACGTCTCATAATCAAAGGTTTAAGAGTCTAAAATGACAAATAATTTTTTCCGTCGAATGTACACCATGTGTTTGAGGATTTTGATTTTTAATTTGTGAACTATATAAATAAGAAACAAATAGGAAGAATAAGTAGATCCACATGTAAGTGACACCGGATATTCGTTAACTAATTATTATCCAACAATCAATAAGAAAAATAAGGTTCATTATGATAATTCAAAGAACATTGACAGAGTTATAATCGATACAGAATTGAGTGAATAATCAAATATAAAAAAAAGTTTATTTATTTCAAATACTTTCTAAATTAGTTGAGTATAAAAAATAGTATATTGTTTTATTAGGAGTAAAAATGATACTTTTTGCGGTGAGTCTAAATGTTTGTCGGCTGAACGCAGGTAGGACGACAATTTTAGACGTGCCTCAAAAAGTGCTTTTCTCCGAATAAAACATGCCATTTTATCCGCAAACGGTGTTGAAACAATAGAATAAAGATGATATTTTTAAAAAGGTTTAGATGATGTGAAGGAACATAAAACTAGATTGCTTTGCTTACTGGTTTTGTAGATGTCAAAGCAACACGAATTTGACAATTCAACAAAATAATTGTCTGAAACATTTAAAGTAATTTATCTACGCATTATAGGACTGTGCGGTTTTGGTAAGTACTCGACTATTAAGAAATAACTTGTTGTAGTAACATATACAAAATTTTTCTTATAGATTGCACTATGTCGGATTGGAATCCCAATTGTACGGCGCCCGACGTTCTTGAAATTGCCGTGAGCGTACAAAAAATTGTACTTTTTTGTACGCTCACGGACAAAAAAGTAAAACCAAAATGACGTCTGTGAAATCAAACTTCAACATTGAGGCCTCGGTAGACCAGCGGTAAGGTGAACCGCCTTATACCGTTTGTAAACCGAGGATTGTGGGTTCGAGCCCCACCTCGCTCTTGGGTGTTGTGTATGTCCGGAATTTAGTGGTTATTTATGATTAAAAATTGTTGGGTAGTGTACATAGTTTACAAGCCCATTGGCCGTTCGGAACCGGCGTTAAACTGTAGGTCCCTCGAGTTAAAAAAAAAAAAACTTCAACATTAAGAACTGAGGTTACAAAGTCGTCATTTTTTGAGGTTTGCGGAAAATAGTATATTGTTTTATTAGGAGTAAAAGTGATACTTTTTGTGGCTCGACTAAAATTGTCGGCCTCACTGCATTCAGCCTACAATTTTAGTCGAGCCACAAAAAGTACTTTTCTCCGAATAAAACATGCCATTTTTTCCGCAAACGGTATTGAAACGATAGAATTGAGATGATATTTTTAAAAAGGATTAGATGTGAAGAAACGTAAAACTAGATTGCTTTGCCTACTGGTTTTGTAGATGTCAAGGCAACACAAATTTGACAATTCAACAAAATAATTGTCAGAAACATTTAAAGTCACTTACCTACGCATTATAGGACTGTGCGTTTTTAGTAAGTACCCAAGTATTAAGAAATAACTTGATGTAGTAAAATTTATTAAATTTATCTTACAGGTTATTATATTATGTAGATTCGGAACCCAACTGTACGCCGCCCGACGTTCTTGAATGTTCCGTGAGCGTACCAAAAAGTGTACTTTTTTGTACGCTCACGGCCGGACAAAAAAGTAAAAACAAAATGACGTCTGTGAAATCAAACTTCAACATTGAGAACTGAGGTTGAAAAAGTCGTCATTTTTTGGCGTTTGTGGAAAAAAGAGTTTAAAATGAATAATCCATGAAAATACAACTGCGTATTACACTGTTTGATATAATTATTTCTGAAGTCAATTACTGAACGAAACATACATAATATATTCACTATTTAATTAAAAATCAAATTTTTTTAAAGTATTTTTCATTAATGATAAAACTGGGCTCTTGAAATCTTAACCGAAATACTCAAAATTCAAATACAATATGAATTACCAGCTATTATATTTCGAATCATAGATAAAATTAATTGATCGAAGAAAAACTTCAATTTGATGTCTAATATGAAAAGAATCAAGATGATGAGAACAAAGTTGCTCTTTGTGAACTATCACAATGGAATAGTCGAGCCTCAACAATGAACATATTGAATTGTTAAGCAATAAAGACCTCTATCTTGATGTAGTAATTAAACAAGATAAAATACACCGGCAATAGGACTTATATATGATTGTGCATGTGTCCTTTTGTGCAGAGTAATGCATGGACATGGGCTCGAACCTATGCGTGTCCAGTTACTTACCTTTGCGGTTCGCAAAGATAGATCCCGATTGACATAGAGCCGATGGTATGTTGTGTTCTTCTCCTTCTCACATATATACATCGCATTGATTGTAAAATATTACCGCATTCATAAACCAATAAAAGATAATCATTCAGCTGTACTTTATACCATAACTAGTACCTATTCAAGTCAGATTGCACTATTTGGAAACTTGAAATTTAACTCTTACCATTTTATTATTCCTTCGCATCCATCCATGTGATCAGCATTTCTGATCAGTTCATGAATGCTGAATACATTTTACGTTCATCGACATAAGCCTTGCTGTTTTAATTGATACGTATCGGAAATAACGTTTGAATATTCAACACAATTTAGCAAAATTTGTTTTATAATGATGAATCCCAATCGTGAAGATAAATATGTTTATAAGCAGGTTTTCACTTTGATAAAGTGCTTATTAAAGTGGGTGCGATTAGCAAAGTTGGACCTAGAACCAAGATAGTTTTTCGTTTCATTACTTTTTGTGATGATTGGCACCATAAACTCAATTTCTTATCTCTCTCTCTCTCTTTCTATATATATATATATATATATATATATATATATATATATATATATATATATATATATATATATATATATAGATATAGATATATATATATATATATATATATATATATATATATATATATATATATATATATATATATAATATATATATATATATATATATATATATATATATATTATATATATATATATATATATATATATATATATATATATATATATATATATATATATATATATATATATATATATATATATATATATATATATATATATATATATATATATATGTATATAAGAGAGGGGAAGTCTTTGCTGACCAGTTAGGATAAAGCCAAGAAAAAACTCGTTGGGTACGCAGCATGCAGGAAGTATACTCTTATAACACTTTTTCCAATATTTCGACAATGTTTATTGTCATCATCAGGGAATGCTACAAAATTATTACAGAAAGTGAAACCAGAACAATTTGTGGAAAAAAGAACAAATAACTTACAGTGTCCATGAGATTGTATGCAAAGATCTTAAATTAAAATTAATCTTGACGTTCATAAAAAGTGCACACATTCAGAACAAAGTCAGTGAGAGTAAAATTAAAATTGCCATTGTCACCAAATTAGAACCATTAAAGGCAGAAACAAAACAGTCACAAATTAAAAATTCAAAATATTGTAAAATTATTATTAACCACTCCATCATACCGGTAATTACATCGTCGGCATGGGAAGTGAAATGAAATTAAAAAAAATATATAAACCAAAAAGTGAGGCTAAAGCGAGAACATAGAATAGGTGAAAAACACGCCAAGGACCGAGAAACTCTTACTCTTAGAGGCAACAGAGCACAGAAAAGACGCCACATCGCCAGCATGTCATCTCCTACCAAAAGGAAAGACTCCGAATGTTGAAATTATTAAATTAAACAACTGAAAAGATACATGAAACTTATTATGGCGAAAAAAAAGCTAATTAAAACTCCAAAATTCAATCAATCAATAGAGGAGTTTTGAAAATCTTTCGTTATGAGGATATTGATCCAAGTGCAATAAGAATGAATATATTTCACTTAGATGTTTAATATCAGTCTTTTTGTTCACACACGAGGATGACTGAGAAATGAAAGCCATTTCCAAAAAAAGTCTCTTATATTTGTTGGACTCTTTAGCTAAGATTTTAGCAGCATCAAATTGATATTATGACCTTCTTTATGTACATGATCACTAAGTGCACATCTTTCAGGGTGTAATCTACAGTCACTCTTATGTGAACAAATCCTGTCTTTCAATAACCTGTTTGTTTGACCAATATATTCACTCGAGCAATCAGAGCAAGGAATACAGTACACTACATGTGATTGATGTAATAAAGGAGTTTTGTCCTTCAGTTTAGTAAACAGAGAATTTATAGTCAAGACAGTTTTATTAGCGATTTTAATGTTATTAAAAGGTTTAAAAACTCTACAAAGTTTCGGAGTGACACCCAAAATAAACGGTAGAGACGCATAAAAATTATTAGTCACCAAGTGCTCTGAAACAGCATCATCCGCAACATCCAAATTTGCACTAACATTATTCATATTAATTGTGTTAGGTTCCACTGTGGAGCTAAAAAGAATTTTCTTGAGGAGAACATGAGGATATGAATTATTCCGAAATAGGTTGTACAAAATGCCCAAGTTTTTTTCTGTGGAATACACCGTCAGAGATACTGAGAACACGTTGTTTCATTTGTTTGACCAAGTTCACCTTCATGGATTCCTTGTGGTACGACAAGTAATTCATATATCTACCCGAACTCATGGGTTTTCTGTACCAATCGATGATAATACTGTTATCCTGTGAGCGAATGAACTTCATGTCCAGAAAGGGAACACTACGTTCATCATCTTCACATTCCAACGTGAACTGAATGTGTGGGTCAAAACTATTAAAAATCTCAACTAACTCCTCGGTACAATCCGCAGGTAACGAGAGGATGATGTCATCAACATACTTCTTGACAAAAAATAAATTAAAGGGAAGAACATTAATAACTGTGTCCAGGATGTCGTCCATTACATAACAAGAAAGAATAGGACTAATTTTAGCTCCCATTGGAGTACCAAAGGTCTGTTTGTAAATTTTATTATTGAACGAAAAAACTGTGTTATTGAAAAGAAAAGTAATTAACTCAAAAAAGGATTGTTTGTGGATGTCACAGATGGAACTGATGCAGCGCCACCTCTTATCTACAGCTCTAATACAAGCATCCAAGTAGACATTACTGAAAAGCGATACCACGTCTAAACTGGCAAGAACATAATTATCAGGGAGTTGCATCCTATTGAACCTCGTTGAAACGTCAAAAGAATCTTTTATATAATAGTCATTATCAAAATCGTAAGCTCTGGTTAAAATATCTGTTAGAAAGGCAGACAAGAATTCCGTCGGAGCGCCCATATTTAGCTTTTTTCGCCATAATAAGTTTCATGTATCTTTCAGTTGTTTAATTTAATAATTTCAACATTCGGAGTCTTTCCTTTTGGTAGGAGATGACATGCTGGCGATGTGGCGTCTTTTCTGTGCTCTGTTGCTCTAAGAGTAAGAGTTCTCGGTCCTTGGCGTGTTTTTCACCTATTCTATGTTCTCGCTTTAGCCTCACTTTTTGGTTATATATTTTTTTAAATTTCATTTCACTTCCCATGCCGACGATGTAATTACCGGTATGATGGAGTGGTTAATAATAATTTTACAATATTTTGAATTTTAATTTGTGACTGTTTTGTTTCTGCCTTTAATGGTTCTAATTTGGTGACAATGGCAATTTTAATTTTACTCTCACTGACTTTGTTCTGAATGTGTGCACTTTTTTATGAACGTCAAGATTAATTTTAATTTAAGATCTTTGAATACAATCTCATGGACACTGTAAGTTATTTGTTCTTTTTTCCACAAATTGTTCTGGTTTCACTTTGTAATAATTTTGTAGCATTCCCTGATGATGACAATAAACATTGTCGAAATATTGGAAAAAGTGTTATAAGAGTATACTTCCTGCATGCTGCGTACCCAACGAGTTTTTTCTTAGCTTTATATTTGTATATATATATATATATATATATATATATATATATATATATATATATATATATTTATATATATATATTTATATTGATATATAAATATATATATATATTTATATATATATATATATATATATATATATATCATATGTATGTATAAGCTAATGTATTTTGGCGTTGTTTACTCTATAAAGAGCGTAATTTTGAAGCAATTGGGAAAACATAATAAGGGATACGCCCCCTACCGGTGTCGAAATTACTAGAGCATCGGCGATAGATTGCTTTGCTTACATCTGTTTACGTGTATTTTATATGAGAAGTTGTTGAGTTTTAATTGTATTTTGGATCGTTTACAAACGTTCAGGAGAGATGAATCACTATTGTTGTGTATTCTATTGTTCATCTTGGGCAAAAAAAACCCGAATATAGCTTACATACCTTTCCGAAAACTGGACAATTCAAAGTTGCATTCCAAACAAAGTTTGGAGACAAGGAAATGATGGACAGAAGAAAGGTGTGGATTCATAACTTGAAGATTGAAAAAAAATGTCTGAACATAAGATAGTTGTTCTTTACAGTTTACTGAGAATAATTATTTTCCCTGCAGTAAGTTTGTGGATTTTTCCATATAGAATTATACCAACTAATGATGTGCAATTTTCAGCTAACCGAAAACGTAGAGTTTTTGAAGTCCAATGCTATTCCAACGAAAAATGTTCCACTTTTATTGGAATCTGAACCTGGGCCATCATCCAGAGATTCTAGATTATTGTATTTTCTTTCATGTAACAACCAGAGATACTATTAAAATAATAATAACAAATGATGTTTATTTGCACAACCAAAATAACAGTTTATCATAACATCAAGAATATGAAATAAATCTTGACTCTATAGCTAGGTAAAATATTCAATTATATAATCGATAAAACAGAGATTCTATCAAAAAAACCAGACTCTTCGAAGTCCACCGTACTTTTAGGAGAGCTTTTATACGTAAGGAAAATTCGAAAAATATAATAACTTATTATGTTCAAACCATTCAAGCAGAGTATTCATATTAATTCTTCTTTTATTTCATGTTGTTTCTTTCAGTTTTGCTGGTAAGTACTTAGTTTTGTCCATTATACTCAAAAATTTTTCGATTCGTAATGAAAGTAGACATGTCAGAGATGTTTTCTTGAAACTTTTGAAAGTTTTTTTATTTTTTGAATAAATAGGTGTTCTATCATACAGCCTTTTCATGAGGTATACATAGTTCCTTCAACCAATTAATTTATTCGTCCTCTACTTTATTTTATTATTGATTTTCAGGTTCAATGATATAAACTCAGTGTAAATTTCAACTTGATGTAGGTAGGTTATCTACTGTTGAAAAGAGATAATATTGTCCTCAATCGAAACACAATGAACCACTAGAAAATACGAAGCCCAAAAAACACAAATTACGAAGCTAAACGTTCGAAAACTCAAAATGAAATGAGCGTAAATACCATTACCAATCAATTTAACAAACAGCTAATCGCCCAAGCTCTAGTACCGATATTAGCCGTTCCGGCGCTACGATCTTAATTTCGGACGCCAATAGGGTTGAAAGTTTGTAAATAGGTAGTTTCCTGTGATATCTTGGATGGGATTGGTTTTGGTTCGAACTGGTTGGGGGGTTGACCCCTCTGAGGGAAAATAAATCTTTATTTCATCACAGAAGGCGCAATTTTGTAGCAATAGGGTTGAAGGTTTGTATCTAGGTAGTTTTGTATGATATATAATAATAATAAAGAGTTTATTCAAATAATAGTTACATACAATAAACTCTGTAAACCACAGAGAGAACATTTTGCAAAGAAAATATTTCCTGTGCGTGGCATCATAACACATCAATACAAATATTAATTATTCCATCCACAGATCAACATTGTCAGATTAAAATATTCAAAATTTAATTAGGTAGGCAATAGTCACAATCAGGTAAGTAATAGTACAATCCGGGTAGGTTTAATTACAGCAGAGAATTAGGCAAGTCATTTTCCGTATATTTCAAATTTTCATTTCAGGATACTCTCAATGGAATCATACTCAGATATCACCCACTCTTTAACTTTCTTTTTGAACCTTTTATAATTTCTAATTTTCTTTAGATGTACGGGAAAGATGGCAAATAGTCGTGGAGCAGAGTACTGAAAAGAACGTTGCCCAATTCTCTTCTCACATCGTGATGTTTGCAGCTTGTTTTCTCTCTGTCTGGTATCGTACGGATGATTCAGTGCTGCAATCGAACTTTTTTTGAGATGAATGTTGCATATTATCTTCAATGCGAATGTTTGACGTACGTTGAGAATACCAGATATATTATAGAGCATGTCACTTGAATATCGCATGGTTTTTTCATGTATTATTTTCAAAATCCATTTCTGAAGTATATTCAACCTTTCTAGGTGTGCATCGTACACTCCACCCCAGCCTAGAATTCCATACGATATGTGTGATTGCACAAGTGAGTTATATAAGATATAAAGGTATTTAATATCCTTGATGACATCTTTTAGGTACTTGAATTTTTGAAGCATACTCCGTAGTTTAACCACCACATTATTTATGTGATAATCCCATTTCAGGTGTCTGTCCATAGTGACACCAAGATACCGCACTTGACTCGTCCCCGGAATATTGAAATGACGATCAATGTTCAAAGGGCCCATTTCAGGAAGACCATTCTTGTATGAAGTGAAAGGCATATATTTCGTTTTCGTTTCATTAATAGTTAATTCATTGAATTCAAAATATTTCTTTATTTCAACAAAATCAGTTTCACTTTTTCCCTTCAAACTTTCCCATGAGTAAGAGCTGTACACTATGACAGTGTCATCCGCAAAACTGATGATTTTTCCACTCGATTGAAGTTTGAGGAGATCATTAATATACACTAGAAATAGAAGTGGTCCGATTACCGTGCCTTGAGGTACGCCATGTGTAATTAATCTTTCTGCACAAATAACTGGCTAATAAATTATATGCTCTCCCTCGAAATCCACAATTGCCTAGCTTATCCAAAAGTTTTTTATGTGATATAGTATCAAATGCTTTAGCAAGATCTATAAAGATTGCTAATGTTGGAATTTTTTTATCAAGGCAACTGTATATACTTTTAGAAAGCTCCATTATAGCATCTTCTGTAGATTTTCCAGTTCTGAAACCATATTGAAATTTTGACAAAATATTATATTTGTCTAGAAATCCTACTATGCGCTTTTTAAGTATTTTTTCTATAATCTTTGCTATATTTGATATTAAAGATATTGGTCTATAATTATTTACTCTTGTTCTCTCGCAACTTTTGTGTAGAGGTTTGATTACTCCTAGTTTTAAAATGTCAGAAAAACAGTCATACTCAAAACATTTATTGACAATATAAGAAATTGGAGAAGATATCTCCTTTTCCACCTCTCTTAAATATTCAGCCCTTATATTGTCGTGACCTGGTGCTTTCTTCAGTTTGAGTGACTCTATGGTAGTTTCTACTTCTTCAGTTGTTGTAGGCTCAAGGAAAAACGAGTTCCGTTGCAATTCATTCAATTCCTTAAAATTTTCCGGAATATTTATCTTAGATGCATAAGTTGGTCCCAGGTTTGTGAAGTATTCGTTAAAACAATTTGCAATTTGTTGTGGATTCTCTATTTTATTGCCATTATCATATATTGAATAGGATTGGTTTTGGTTCGAATTAGTTGGTGGGTTGACCCCCCGGGGGAGGAAATAAATCTTGTTTACACGATAAAGGTCACAATTTTGAAGTAATAAGGTTGAAAGTTTGTAAGTAGGTATTTTCGAAAGATATCTTGGATGGGATTGGTGTTGGTTCAAATTGGTTGGGAGGTTGACCCCCTGGGGGAAGAAATAAATCATGTTTACATGATAAAGGGTGTAATTTTGTAGAAATAGGATTGAAAGTTTGTGAGTAGGTAGTTTCGTATAACATGTTGGATGGGATTGATTTTAGTACGAATTGCTTGGGGAGTTAACTCCCCAGGAGAAAAAATAAATCTTGTTTACATGATAGAAAGCTAAATTTTGGGACCATGGGGTTTAAACTTTGTATGTAGGTAGTTTCGTATGATATATTGTATGGTATTTATTTCGATATAAATTGATTGGGGGTTGACTTCCCGAAGGAGGAAGTAAATATTTTTCAAACGATAGAGGGCGCAATTTGTGTTTTTTGGATTTGAAACAACAATCATAATTGAATGATTACATTTTTTTAAGTGGATAAGTTTTAAAAACCTGCTTTTCTAATGCAGCTCACTGCGATAGAGTTTATATATATATATATATATATATATATATATATATATATATATATATATATATATATATATATATATATATATATAATATGCTGAATGCAAACTACATATATTTCTCCGTTATATCGAATACAAGAAATGAATAGATGACAGATTGTGTAGAAAGAGTAAATAGAAAGATGGTTACAAATAATTAGTGAAATAGAAAAAATCCATTCTAAACTGCTGATCAGGTAGCTCGGTAATTTTAAAAGACTCAAAAGGGGGCTTGTAGTATATGAACAATTTAGCTATTCAGTAGGAGAACTGAATGTTTGTATTCATTTATCTGTTATGATTCTATAAAATTGAGTTCAATTTCCTTACTTTCAGCATGTAATGTTTCAAAGTCAAAATTGAGTATGTGATTTTCTTGGATTAAATGTTTTAAAATCATATTGTTTTTTATTTGCTGAGGAATTATTTAGAAAGAACAAACGCATGAATTAGTACGTGATATTTCCATTTACAATCACGAGAAACGAAAAAGTTACTCGTTTTGAACTCTTTCTGACTTGAATTTTCTCCTTGATTATATATTTTGAATGCAATTCAAAATTTTACTATATTTTGGTATATGGTATTAATTTCAAAAATCTTGTTATTCAAACTTCGAAATTTTAAAACTAGCCTGTAAAAAAAGCACAGCAAATTGTGGAGAGTTTGATAAAAAATATTTTCAACCCAAATCCTTAACAAATGATCATAAAATTTTAAAAGACCCAAGAAAAACAATGTTAACTTTGTAATGATTATCTCAAGTACCAAACATCCAGAAATATTTCTTCAATATTTGGAGATCTTCGTAGTTGGCTGAATTGAATATGTCACATATTTTAAAAATTGAGAAGGATCTGGTCAATAGCTGTGAAAATTTGTCTTTCCTGTGGCCATTAATTGATTCCTGAACTATTTATGAGTACCTACTAGTAGTCGCCCAGTGGTGGAAAGTTGACATTAGGTTAACTCATTGAATTTCTAAGTTTGTATATTATTGAGGTTCTTTTGCCGGCAAGAGTGTGCCTCCATAATCACACGCAGTGATTAAAAAAGATATTACTGGATGTTATTAACTGAAGGCCTGCATTTCCTAGAAATCCTTTTTTTGCGACCTCAAAAGGTTTGATTTTTGGTGAAAATTTCGCCTATACTCGTCTCGAAGATGCGTCGGTCAAACGTCAAGCCTGCAACGCACTATTCTCCCGAACTGTGTCGCTGATCGAAACGGGAACCACGCGTTGCTATGATACCCGCTTTGGAATCTGCGAATCTGGAATTCTGGCCCTTCTCCTCATCTCAGATCCTGATATTGAGTGAAAACGGCGGTCTCCGGCAGCTCTCTAATCGTCTTACGTCAAGTATCGAACTTTGTTCTATGATATCAGCTATGAGCATGTGTATGACATTGACCTTAATAACGTGAACAATGTTTATCTGAATTTGCGAAGACGTCTTCCTACAAACTATATAATTTGTAACACATATTATACAATACAAGGGCGTCGGCTGTCTATGGGCCAGGGGGGTAAGATTGTAGATAGAAGATATGAATTGTAGGTAAAATAACTACAATATGTAAAGTTTCAACCGTTAAGTACAATGAAAAAACTTTCTATTGAAACATAATATTATTGGATTTCTTGTGAAGTTTTTGACTATTTAATAAATTACTACTAAATATTCGGGTTATACATTATTTCAGTAGAAGACACATCAGTCTATTTTCTTAACTGGAAGAGTAGAAACATTGAAATAATTCAAATAGTCGGAGTTGAATAAATAAACAAATAGAAATGTCACAAAAACTAAATTCAATTCAGTTATCAGTTGAATTGAAAATCCATTTTTTCACTTCTACTAAGGTTTCATACCCACTTCAAAAATATCATTCAATAAATCATTATAACATTGAAATTCAAAATGGGAATCTTTGAAAACTGAATTAATGTATTTTGAAAATATCTTGGCATATCACTTGATGTATCTATAAAAGGTGTTATCCATGACAACAGAGAAGACAGTGAATTATCTGAAATTTAATGAGATTAATGACACTGATGGCAAAGACATAGCAGAAGAAGTGAATGAATAGAATACGTCCAACTGAAAAATATAATGAGATTCAATTCAGAGACATTAGATATACTAGATGTATACTGGAAAGTTCTTTGTGAATAATTTCTTCATTCGTTTGAAAATCCCGTACCTACAGCATTTTGTTTGAAAAAATTAACAAACCTCTATGACGTTGTCAAACATCATAATGTACAGGGTGGATTACACTGCATATCCAAGAAAAACATCAAAGGATCGTTTGTGGACTTGAACTAGCAGTGGGGGGGGGGTGCTGGTTAGTGGCAAGTTAGGGAGCTGACCTGAACTATTTATAAGATAATCAGCCTAAGCGAAAGCGGTGGAGGGAGGGGTGTTGATTGATTTTAGCTCATCCATAATTCAACATTCTTATTCTACATCAAAAAAATATAAAATAATTGCGAAGACGTACATACAATATTCATCATAAAATGTAAAGATATAAAATATACATAAAAGATAAGAAATAAGATATATATAAAACTCAAGAAAAAAATATGAAAACCCTAGAAAAAGGCTATTCAAAATTTGAAGGAAAAATATCAGAAAAATGAAAAAGATCACATCAGGTGAAAAGAGTATATGAATTGGATGTTAGTTGGTTATTGACTCTTACTACTAAACTCACCTGAAAACTTAACAATATCAAATATTTGATGGAATCCGTCGTTACTACGTAATAATTTAACATGATGAACAAAAACAAAACTTGAATTTACTATGTTTATTATCACAAAAATACTTCGAAAGATATAACACTGCGATTGCAATTTCGGTCACTAGACCATCATCGGGCAGATTAAGTATTCAGAAGAACTGAATACATAATTTTAGATTTGCGCCTTCATCTGCAAACGCAGTGTTATATTTTTCGAAGTATTTTTGTGATAATAAACATAGTAAATTCAAGTTTTGTTTTTGTTCATTAATAATATCACTTCTCTATAATTTATAAAATCTTTCTTCACTTAATGATCTCTCAGAAATCAGCAATTTCAAGTTTCAAGTCTCAACTATGAACTGGAAGAAATGCGCATCAGATCATATATAACGTACGTACGTCACTTCAGGTTTTACCAGATGTAGGGAATTCACATAAAACAAAGAACTCGAGGGATGTTAATCTAAATTCAGTGGATTTTATTTCTGCAGATAAGAAATCGTCATCGGCGGAATTATTTCCATAATCGTGAGTATGCAACCAACAACGTCCTGTGATTCCACAACCACAACGAGGTGATTCCTTTCATTGTGCAGCCACTTTGTGTGGTTCTCAACCAATGTATCGAACAAGGATTATTTCCTAGAGAACTAAAACGGGCCAAGGTGACTCCTGTTTTTAAGTCTGGTGACGTGGATGACTGTCAGAATTATCGTCCGATATCTGTTCTGCCTGTTGTCTCCAAGATCCTGGAGGAGATACTGAAGCGAAGACTTTTGGCGTTCTTTTTGAAGAGATCATTTCTGGATGACAGACAACATGGTTTTCAACCTGGAAAATGCACAAACACGGCATTGATAAGTTTGGTTGAGAGGATTTCGCAGGCTTTTGACGAAAAACTAGAAGCGGAGGCCACAGCATGTGATTTTAGTAAGGCATTTGACTGCATGGTGAGATGTATTGTGCTTGCGAAGATGGAACGTTGCGGAGTTAGAGGTAGAGCGCTAGACATTTTCGTCTCATATTTAGCGGAAAGAACACAATCAGTTTTCTGGAAAGGAGAAACGTCCTTAGAAACTGCTATAAATGAAGGTGTACCGCAGGGTTCCATACTGGGCCCTCTATTGTTTGTTGTGTATGTTAATGATCTGCCAGGGAATGTGACCTCTGAGGCAACTATTCTTTATACTGATGACACAACTTTCTTCAATACAGGAGTGTCAAAGGAAGAACTCATGACTCGATCTCGGCTGTCACTCAAGCAATCAGAAGCGTGGTTCAAAGCAAACGGATTAAAATTAAATATCAATAAAACAAATAAGTTGTCCTTCAGTTCATCGAAGAGGAAAGCTGAATCGATTAAAATCTTGGGAGTTGCTTTGCAGGGTTCGCTCACCTGGTCGGTTCATATTTCTGGAATAATTAAAAAGCTTTCCTGTGCCATATATACGATCCGCAGAATGAGGTCCGTCGCAAGTGAGAGCATCGCTAAATTGGCCTATTTTTCAAATTTTCACTCTATCGCGACGTACAATATCATAATTTGGGGATATAGTCCAGAGATCCACGATATTCTACTGAAGCAAAAAGAAGCGATTAGAGAAATTTGTGGTGAATCCAAACTATCTAGCTGCAGGAGAATCTTCAAGCATCTCAGGATACTCACAGTGTTGTCCGTCTTTATACTATCATGCCTAAAACACTTACGTGCTAATAAGAAGCTTTTTCTAACAAATGCTAATATGCACAAGTATAACACTCGTGGGAAAGAAGATTATCTCACTGAATATCATAGGCTCAAGAGAACTCAAATTGGAGTTAATTATTATTGTATTAAATTTTATAATAGGTTGCCTTCACGAGTCAAGGAACTGCCGGACAGAATATTCTTTAGGCGTCTGAGGTCTGCTCTGTTGAATCATCCTCTGTACTCTTTACAGGAGTTTATGGAATTAAGCAATGATGCCTTCTAGTCTAGTCTGACATCTATGTTATTGTATATTGTTTTCTGAATGTTATGATTCTAATTTTCATGTTTTTATTGTATACATGGTTCTATGTGAGATTGATTGATTATAAGGTGTTCTTTATTTGTATACATCTAGAGACCATGTAATTATTTTTGATGGTTAAATAAATTATTATTATTATTATTATTGAAAGTTCTGAATTTGTATAATTTTCATAATTTGTATTGAAGAATTTGGACAAAACGATGCGGCAACCCGCACCCCTGCTTTTGAATGAGTGACGCCAAGGCATCGTGCGTAAACATCAATTTACTTGAATTTACTTGCAACCACATAAACTTTCGCATGCGATTCACTGATCTAGTGAAGTTTGTTTATGTATTTCTTTTATATGCTACGTGGAATATCAAATAATATGAAAAAATCTTTTTCATTAGTTTTCGTACAATGTTTGATATATTTTATATTTTCAATTTCATTCGAAGATTTAGTGTTGCAAATTCTCTTCTGGGGGGGTAATTACTTCCATTTCTGAGGCTAAAAACTCAACAGTTCATAAGTCATTAAGATAATGTACACCAGTGGCAAAATTTTCAGTGTGGGAACGCTGAATACTGACTTCGGTTCGGGGGCTCTCCTCTAGCCTATGGAATGGATAAAATTATCACAGGACAAAAGAAAAAATAGAAGATGTTTTTATGTATACGTTTACTAACAAATCGAAACACAAAGATTAAAAACTGAACATATTCAATAAAATTTTATAATGTATTTACAAATAAATGGCAAATACATCTTCTTCCTCTTTGTCAGGTTGGAGTTTGGCTCGTCGAGTTCTAGTGTCATCAGCTGTGCGGTGTCGTCTTAACCATGGCTTGACGTAATTCTGTTGCGACAACGAACTACCGAATCTTAATCTAAGAAAACAATTAGAATATTGGAATTCGGGTAGGTACGGTGCATGGGTGCTGATGCCTCAAATCAATATATGAGGCACTCACACATTTTTTAAGATATTATTTTATTCACTTGCGTAAGTGATTTTAATTTTATTTGTCATTATTAATATAATTTTTTTACTGAATGAAATCAGTGTGGACACGCCGTTCCCACTCGTTCCCGCTCCACTACACCCCTGAATTGTACACCAGTGTAGCGCATCAGTTAGTACACCTGGAATAAGAGTTAAAAATCGTATTTAAAATTCTAAAGTACTACTGCTTAGAAGCGTGAAGTCTGTCAGTGTAAACTCAAGTTATCGAAGTCAGTTTTCAGTTACATACCGAAGGACGAAGATCACAAAGGAAATACAAAAAAAAGTATAAGTTTTCAGGTTTCAATATCTCTTATCAATTGTGTTTCCTATGCTAATTTCAGTGGTTCTTAATTACAAGGTTAAACATATCTAACAAAATTTTGTGGTAAATTTAATCTTATATAGTCCGATAATTTATCACCAAACTTAGATATTTTCTGGCGCATGGTTTGAAAATTTCATATGCTTTGCGTATTCGGTTCTACAGGAATACGAAAGCAAAAGTTTATATTTTGGGCTGTACCTACATGATTTCAGTAGTGATAATATTCGTGTGAAAAGAGACAAAAATAAATGTGATATACAGAATACGTCTTCTTTCTTGAGGTACTTAGTATACTTTCATATAAGGTTATAAGAAATTACAATAATGTATATTTATTTTGAAGAAAATGTAGTTTCAAATTAAGGTATACTTCACGATATAATAACAAATTTACTTCACAATTGTTTCGGGTTACTAGCAGCCCATTATCAAACGTTTTTTCTTCTCAGACTTTCTCAAGTTCGGTATTTTAATATTATTTTTTCATCCTCAAAATTAGTTTTAATTTTTTGCGAAATTGTTCGTTTAAAAAGTATGGTAAATGTAAAATTTTCACTGCTACAAGAAGGTCCAAATTCTTTTTTTCTTACGTGCATGTAATAATAATTTCGCAGATCTTTAATTTATGAAGTGCTTGTTTCTAATGCAATGTTCGGAAAGTGAAATGCAATTTATATTATATAGTATGGAGTTTCTACGTTATTTGATCCTGGTAATGTTATGTCCAGTTTGGCCGATCTAAAATGCACCACATTATACCTGAGTTGACTTGAAAATGAAGCTCGTGACAATTTACATACTTGACTTGACTTGATTTGAGATATTTATCACTTGACTAGAAATCAAGCTACTTGATATTACTTGATCTTGATACGCACGTGTCTGCAAGCTCGCTCGCGCTTAGACAAAATACGGGGGTTCCCCGAGCTCCGAGCTGACTACATCAATCGCGCAGTCTGCTTATTATGCATACATACATGCCCTAGGTGAATGGTAGTTTTGTCCAAGTGTGTGACTTGTTAAGTTGTTACATCACAAAACTACATAAGTGTTTAAACCTATGCCCTGCTGAAGAAAAAAATGAGTAATTCATCGGAAATAATGGAATCAGAGACCAGCGAATCAGAATAGGTGTCATAGGAAAATACTTCTCAATCCGAAAATCGTGAGCTTGATTGAGACTAATGGAAAGAAAAAAGTCACAGATTATTTCACCGCTGAATAAGATCCGAAGAGTACGAAAAAGACTGATAAGCAAGGGAAGTGCACGCTTTGCACAACGAAACCCACCATATTAAAAGTGAAAAATTGTGGAAAATCTGCATTAAAAAGGCATTGAGAAGAGAAATTAAAAAATTCTGAAAATCTGCGCAACGATTTCGAAAATTTTTGCACTATCTGAATTTAACAATGGCGATGCCAAATTTGATGTCATAACAAGATTGAATTCAACTTTGGATATGCTGCGATGGGGCCTCAATATGAAAAAGTCTATAAACATTCTTTATGATAACACAGAAAATATGAAAAATTTTAAGCCTACAGACACGGAGTGGTCGATAATAGATCGAGTTTGTAAGTATCTGAACAATTTCAAGACAATTTTCAAAACGTTAGAGGGATATTGCACACTTGATCATTTATAAAACTGCTAAAAATCAAGTAGCTTGATAGAAGTACTTGATTTTTCAAATACTTAATAAATAAATACTTGACTTGACTTGACATTAAAAACTACTACTTGACTTGAACTTGACTTGATAATCAAGTCAAGTCAAGTCAAGTAGTTTGAATAACAAGTCAAGCCGTGAATCTCTAATTACTCTTTCCAATTATCTTGGCTATGTATCTATATTATTTACCAAAAATCCAAGTAATAAAATAAAATTAGATTTTCTAGAAGCAGATGAAATATTAAAAGCAAACCAATGGAATTCTCCGATTTTTAATTAGCAGTTCATATTTAATATGGACCCACTGCTACAATTAGCGATAAGATCCCACTCTGAAATTTACCATAATTCCTAAATGATAATTTTCACGATTTTACAAACTATGAATATGAAATCTGGGTAGGATAATATGTATATAAATACCAGACTAGAGAAAGTAGTTCAGTCTTATAAAAAATTTATTAATTTGCAAGATACACGAACCAATTGTAAACTGAATTTGATATCAAAACGTGAAATTTTGCCTAAGTTTTATATTGAAAATGAATAATCAAATATTTTTTACCAAGAATTCATCGAAATATCAATCAACAATACTAACAATAATGTATAACGGTATAACGCATCAGTATAACTCAAATAGGAGTTTAAAATCGTATTTGAAATTCTAAAGTGATTTTAATGAATTCCCTTATCTAAAATGGCCTTGTCATCCTTCTTCATAGCCTGGCTGATGTCCCCAGAAGGTGTCAGTATGCACTTTCGATTCGAATATGAACCAGTTCTACCACACCTCGAACCCATATCGACCAGATACGGAATTGGTGCTATTTAAAGAGATTCAGTAAAAATGGGCAATAACCATAAGAGCACCCATATCGTAGTCCCGCTGATCCGGTTGACGAGCCGGACCACCGGAGTGGCCCCCTGTGTCCTCTGACCCCGATCCCATTACAAATATTCTCGCATATCTCACGCCGTTATATTATGCTTGCTGTCACCTCGCGTGCTATCAAATTCTTCGCAATTGTGCTTCAGAATGTGCCATAAAACCTCGCCCACCGCTCATCTGACGATAGAGAAACTTTGTATTAGGGATTATTAAACTTTTGGGGTCATAATGAATATTATACTAGAATCATGGATATATTTTGATTGAAATTAAAATATTTATGAACACTTAATTGATTAGTGTAGTAAATAATCAACTGGTTGCGGCATAAGACAGTTTTTGATTATTTTATATGTATATAACATTTGAAATCTTCGAGTAGCCTGTGACCAACACAACTGAAACAAAAGAAGTCCGAAGCCACGCCCACAAATCTACCTGGACGGTAAGCGGGGCAATTTTAGAGCCGAAATTATTCATTTGAACGCATCTATCGTCTTCTAGAATGAAAATTTATTTCAGAATAAAATAAAACAAGAGTTACAAAAAGTTACAAATGATACATGGTTGTATTCTAAATGTCATATGAAGACGAAAAAACTGAAAATATAGCGGGTGACCCATTTAAAAATCGAGTTTATGTGACTTCTGGTGAAACCGGAAGTTGCATGAAATTGAGTTACTTGTCAAAAAATGCAGTTTTATGAAGTAAACAGATCCTCTAAATTTCATTTCATTATCTCCGAAAACAAAAATGTTATTGTTGAGGCGATGAGGCGAGCCACCTTCCGGACACCCGGTATATATATATATATATATATATATATATATATATATATATATATATATATATATATATATATATATATATATATATTTATATATATATGTATATACATATTTAGAAGGAAACAAATTTGTTGTGCGACATTATTAATTAAAAAGAGCAAAATTATTGGTCTAGCCTGTAGCAGCCGTTGTCATGTGTTTCAGACTTTTTGGTCCTCATCCGAACAGCGTAGCCAAGTATGGGATGAAAAACATGAAAATGAAAACAACAACAACTTTGCTGCGAAAGACTATCATACACTTGAGGGGTTATTATTCGTTGAGGAAACACTTGTCAACGGCTGCTTGTCTTTTACAGCTGTGAGCTAAATTGCTGAATACGTGCAATTCAGTCTTAATCAGTAGTCAGGTCTGCTGATATTAATTAAGTAATAATAATAATGAAAATAATCTTTTTATTGAAGCATGGGAAGCACATCTACAACATCTTAGGCTACACATTCAACTGAATAGAGGTAGGTACCAAAAACACTTCCCACTCTGACTGAGCATGAAACAAACATCAATTCAAATACTCTAGTAGGTATTAGGGTTCTAGTCTAATGAGTATGACTTCTATTTTCTTTTTGAATAAAGTAAAGTGAGTAATTCGCTTGATTTCTTTCATCCAGTAAATTATTATACACATATAATAAGGTTGTTTTTCTGTTATCGTCAATCTATGGTAGGCGAAAAAACAGGTACCTACATAATCTGCATAATATGTTCCTAATTATTTGTTCCATATTTTTGTTTTTAAAGATACATGACTTGCTATTTCGTCTATGATTAATACACCTATTCTACAAAAAAATATTATTGTGGACATGAATGATGGTTGAATTCATATTCTGAAGATGTGAATTGTGTTAAAAAATCTAAAACTGTGTTTGAAGTTGATTTATTGGAGATAGGGGTGAGTTCAGTGGCAGATATTGAGGAATTTGGGTTATTTGTTCTTGAATTTATTTGGAGAATCGCTATTTATGTTGTTTCTTAAAAAACTGAAATATATTGTACGAAAATGTTTCTTATCATTTCTATTATTTAGGACTTTTGTTCAACTGTTTCGACTATATAAATATGTAACTTCTTTAAAATATCCCAGTATATTTGAACTTTTTTTATTTCTAAAATGTTGGTACAATCAAAGTTGAAATCGTGATTTTCATTATTTGTACGTTTTATTAATGTTGTAGTTTGTGCTTTTGCATATTTGTGTGTTTTTAATCCTACCTCTAAATTTTGGAATGCTTTTTCAATACTTAATTTTTCATAATTTTTGCATTGCATACTATAAAACATGAGATTTTTATAAGTAGGGCGTTTTACTGATTAATTAAGAATAGATTTGTTGAATCTGTTAATGTGTAGTGTGAATAACTTTGATTTTATGTTGGTTAAAACCATGCCATAATTTCATTCATTAGTTGTATAATATATATATATATATATTTATATATATATATATATATATATATATATATATATATTATTATAAATATATATATATATATATATATATATATATATATATATATATATATATATATATATATATATAATCTCTTGATAATTATTAGCAATAACAGGCTGGTTGAATCTTAAAAAACTCGATTTTATTAAAAAGTTGATGTTTCACTAGGTACGACATTCGAAAAAATTGAAATTTCTTTGACATTTATTGATTTGATAAAACCTGAATAGACAAAGACGCCTTTATTTATTATGTGCTAATCACATATATATATATATATATATATATATATATATATATATATATATATATATATATATATATATATATATATATATATATATATATATATATATATATATATATATATATATATATATATATATACTTATGTTTATATTTATATAAGAATCGAAAAACTGAGGAAGCTTACATTCATTTCATCATGTTTACTCATATCTATAATTATCACAAAGTTGTTATTAAAAAAAAATACAAGAACATTCCTCAAATTGAAGATAAGTCACATTATTGAAATTGATTGTGTGGAATTTTGAGTTGGGAATATATATTCTACGAATAATTTTTAGCAAATGGTTTCATATGACGCATACCAAATTTGCATATATTTGAGAGATTTTTCAACTACTTGGAATTTTCATAACCGTTATTTTATGAGAAATGTCGCGGTTAATGTGATCTCCGAATTTTAATCAATCCGATTGATCTACTAAGGTTTTCTCAATAGCTAAGTCGTATACACGTGATAAGTGGTTGTTATTTAAATTTATGCTTTCTTGAAATATATAAATATATATATATATATATATATATATATATATATATATATATATATATATATATTGTATATATTATATATATATATATATATATATATATATATATATATATATATATATATATTGTATATATTATTTATATATATATATAATATATATTATATATATATATATATATATACATATATATATATATATATATATATATATATATATATATAATATATATATATATATGTATATATACTATATTTATATATACATATACATATATATATATATATATATATATATATATATATAATATATATATATATTATATATATATATATATATATATATAATATATATTTATATATATAATATTATTATATATATATATAATATATATTTATATATATATAATATATATATATATATATATATAATATATATATATATATATATATATACCAAACAGTCGAACTTACATCTGCCTTTGAGAAATAATACATATCAGAACCAGCACAAACTACCTAAGCTTCAATGTTGATAGTATTTTGAAAATGGGTATTCAGCACTTGACCAAGAGAATAAGGTCGTTATTGTATTCATTCAAACTAATGCTTCGCATATTGAAACTATGGTTAAAAATAACAATTTACACATTTATTTAAAAAAAAATAAAAAAAAAAATAATGCATGACGCACGTTTCGGTGGAACTTCACCTTCTTCAGATGCTGAAGAAGGTGAAGTTCCACCGAAACGTGCGTCATGCGTTATTTTTTTTTATAATAAATGTGTAAATTGTTATTTTTAACCATTGTTTCAATATGTTTATTAATTTACACCAAGTATCGGCCCAATCAATCCAAAATAATGCTTCTCATACTGTCATCTTAAAATCATGCATTTCACTTGGATCCAATCACTACTAAGTTATAGTAAAATCGCTTGAAATGACGCATATTCAGATAATATGAAACCCTTAGATTCAACACATGAAAAATAATCAAAATAATTTGCAATCTTAAGCAAAAAGTTTTATTGAATTTGCTTTTTCGAATTTCAGAGTAATAATAATCTAGTGAGTATCTAATTTCTTTAGTAATTTTCTTAATCGTAACTGGCACATTTTCGAATTTTTCATTGAATAAACTAATTGCGTACTTGTGTAGGAAACAGCTTCAATACAATAGCACTTTACAATATATATTATCAGTGGAAGAGTTAGCATAGTTGAAAGAAAATGATAATTTGAAAATATTTTCATGAAGTTGACAGTTACCTACGAATATCGCAAAAGTCACTCACTAGACTATTATTACATTTCTGAACTTATGCGAACATTGAAATTGAATATAAAATGAAACAGGTTTTGGAAAACTTGAATTTTATTTCATGTTATGACGTTTTGAACAAGCAAAACTTTTTATAAAGAATAGCATTTTTCTTTGATATTGAGAATAAAAAAGTTTTTCCTTTTCGGCACCTCATCCGTGGACATGCTGTTTATGCGATCTTCTTGTGTTCTTTATAAATGGCAGTATCACTCATCACTGTTTTCAATTTTTGATGTATAATTGGTGTTTGACTAAGTGTTATTTTAATCATGGAATTTCATAATAATCATGTGCATGTAATTGGTGTTTAAAGGTGACTAACGTTTTCATGTTTGGTAACACAGACTAGTTATTGGCTAAAGTTGATATAAACCTGATATTTATTCATAATTTATTTCTGTATTTATATCCTTCACTGAAAGTGAAATGAATGAATATTATAATCATTATTAGTATACATAAAAATGATAGATTCAACGAAGAACTTGGCCATAGACGATTTTTTTTTAAATCGATAAACCGTCGAAAATCTGCTGCGCTCTATTCGTTATATATATATATATATATATATATATATATATATATATATATATATATATATATATATATATATCGATCATTGTATTAACGATTCATAATATCTGGTTCGCTATTATCACATGCCATCATCATGCTCCAGTTGGCTCCTCCATCCAAATCTGATTCTATTGTTCGTAGACCTCGTTTCATCCTGGTAATTCATAATAAATTGGAACATTTTCGATCCATCATCATTATGCGATTGCTCCATATAATCGATTATCTCCATATCCTTTTGTCGATATGGATCATTAAGACAATATCGTCTCTGTTTACGTAAAGTACAATAATCTTCAAAACAAGACATATTTATCTAACAAAGCAGAATACCTTGCCGGAACTTCGTCATAGCCACAATATGGAAATAATTTTAAAAGAAAAAATGTTTATATTTATAACTAGTGGTCGCTCAGTAGTTTTTTTTTTTTGAAAAGTATACCCATATTTATATATATTTTCTTAAAAGTTATTTTTAAACTGAACTCTTGGCAAAATATACAAGTGCAATTTATATATATATATATATATATATATATATATATATATATATATATACATATATATATATATATATATATATTCATATATATATATATATATATATATATATATATATATATAAAGATATATATATATATATATATATATATATATATATATAAAATATATACGGGCAAGAAATATTTGCGGTTGCATTTCCTGTTATAAGAATAATTAAATTTTTTTACTTTTATGCCCAAAATTCTTTGCAGATTCTGTTATATCATTTTCTATGCCAAAGTTTGAACGTTGTTGTCATGTTTTCAGTTTTTATCACAAAACGACTTTAGAGAGTCTCTAAAAATGATCTGGTGTTCAAATAAAAAAAAAACCTGTATAGTTTTTTCTTGTGTTGGATTTCCTGTTTAATAGATTCATAATAAATTGGAACATTTTCGATCCATCATCATTATGCGATTGCTCCATATAATCGATTATCTCCATATCCTTTTGTCGATATGGATCATTAAGACAATATCGTCTCTGTTTACGTCAAGTACAATAATCTTCAAAACAAGACATATTTATCTAACAAAGCAGAATACCTTGCCGAAACTTCGTCATAGCCACAATATGGAAATAATTTTAAAAGAGAAAAATGTTCATATTTATAACTAGTGGTCGCTCAGTAGTTTTTTTTTGTTGAAAAGTATACCCATATTTATATATTTTTTCTTAAAAGTTATTTTCTAACTGAACTCTTGGCAAAATATACAAGTGCAATTTATATATATATATATATATATATATATATATATATATATATATATATACATATATATATATATATATATATATATATTTTCATATATATTTAAATATATATATATATATATATATATATATATACATATATATATATATATATATATATATATAATATATATATATATATATATTCATATATATATATATATATATATATATATACATATATATATATATATATATATATATATATATATATATAAAATATATACGGGCAGAAATATTTGTGGTTGCATTTCCTGTTATAAGAATAATTAAATTTTTTTTACTTTTATGCAAAATTCTTTGCAGATTCTGTATATCATTTTCTATGCCAAAGTTTGAACGTTGTTGTCATATTTCAGTTTTTATCTCAAAAACGACTTTAGAGAGTCCCTAAAAATGATCTGGTGTTCAAATAAAAAAAAAACCTGTATAGTTTTTCTTGTGTTGGATTCCTGTTTTAATAGATTCATAATAAATTGGAACATTTTCGATCCATCATCATTATGCGATTGCTCCATATAATCGATTATCTCCATATCCTTTTGTCGATATGGATCATTAAGACAATATCGTCTCTGTTTACGTCAAGTACAATAATCTTCAAAACAAGACATATTTATCTAACAAAGCAGAATACCTTGCCGGAACTTCGTCATAGCCACAATATGGAAATAATTTTAAAAGAAAAAATGTTCATATTTATAACTAGTGGTCGCTCAGTAGTTTTTTTT
>JARQZK010000727.1:1377500-1402500 GCA_030704885.1 Cynegetis impunctata
ATGGCGATTCCATATTGTAGAGTATCATGAAAATAGCTCCATTCGAGGGTTGATTTGATTAATTTTTAAAATGAATATAATTATATAATATATATATATATATATATATATATATATATATACATAATATATATAATATATATATATATATATATATATATATATATATATATATATATATATATATATATATATAATATATATATATATATATATATATATATATATATATATATATATATATATATATATATATATATATATATATATATATATATATATATATACAGGGTTATTCACGTTACTCGACACGAAGAATTATGGCTGAAGTATTTGATTTTATAAAAGTTTTTTCTTTAGGATGGATAGGGACCTATAAGAACTACATTTTGAAAATATTTTCATGTTGTACAGGGTGTGCCAAAAACACGAAAGTATCAAAGTTGGTATTTTTCAAATGGAATACTCTGTATATTATTTCATATTTGGATTTTACAGTGAAAACAAATGCCAGTTTCATTCGGGTTTAATTCACCTAAACCTTATGGTTTTCGAAATATCTCGTATTTTGTGAAAATGTAGTATCAGTTTTAACGCTTAAACTCTCAACTGGTGTTTTCTTGTTTTTAACCAAATCAATGATAAGGCCTACTTACTGGATCAAACTTTATGTCGCACTTGTGAAATATTGACTAACTTAGACTTGGTGTGTAAAAATGAAGGTAAGATAATTGCAATCTTTAAACGGCACTAACTTGTATAACTTAAATGGGACACCCCGTATTTTATGTCACCAACAGATGTAAAATTGAATTGTCTATCGAATACCTAAATACATTCCAATCGATATCTCCTCACGTTTTCAAATAAAATGAACATTTTCATCTTGCAAACTGATTTTAAGAAATTTATCATTTATCAAGTCGCCTATGGCGTTTTGAGAAATCAGAATTGATTGAAATGAACATCAAGATCTTAATATATACGTTTATTTTTCAATATCTTAAATTTTATGTACTTACTAGTTCAAATTATGGAGGAAAAAAAATTATGGATATGAAACAAGCAATATTTTATATCGAGTGTTCAAAATGGCGACCATCAGACTCAATTTATTATTAATTATCGTATGGTGATCTACAAATTCACTCTTAAATACAGGTAAAGTATCAGACTCTAAAAACAACAGTATCCTTTTTATAAAACCTTTAGCAACATTTGAGAACATACGCAGGCTTACATTTAGAAAAGCTTCTCTGAAACGTTGTTTCATATTGTCTGGTGTTGGTGGTGTATTATACCGTACTTGTGAAATATTGACTTACTCACTTGGTGTGTAAAAATGAAGGTAAAATTATTGCAATCTTTAAACGGCACTTACTTGTTTAACTTAAATGGATCGCCCCGTATTTTATGTCATATTTATTGTCTATCGAATACCTGAATACATTTCTATCCATAACTCTTCACGTTTACACATAAAATGAGCATTATTTTTTCATTTTGCAAACTTATTTTAAGAAATTTTTTATTTACCAAGTCGCCCATGAAAACAGGGTATCAGAGAAGCTTTTCTAAATTTTATCCTGCGTATGTTATTAGATGTTGCTGAAGGTTTTATGAAAGGGATACGTTTGTGTTTAGAGTCTGGTGGTCGCCATTTTGAACGCTTGATATAAAATATTGCTTGTTTCATATTCTAAATTTTTGTTACCTTCATAATTTCAACTAGTACATAACATTTAAGTATAAGTTAGTCAATATTTTACAAGTGCGACATAAAGTTTGATCTTGTTAGTAGGCCTTATCATTAATTTGGTTAAAAAAAAAACCAGTTGAGAGTTTAAGCGTTAAAACTGATACTACATTTCCACAAAATACGAGATATTTCGAAAACCATAAGGTTAAGGTGAATTAAACTTAAATGAAACTGGCATTTGTTTTCACCGTAAAATCCAAAAAAGAAATAATATACAGGGTATTCCATTTAAAAAATACCAACTTTGATACTTTTCGTAATTTTGGAACACCCTGTACAACAGGAAAATATTTTTAAAATGCAGTTCTAATAGGTCCCTATCCATCCTAAAAAAAAAAGTTTCATAAAATCAAATACTTTAGCCGTAACTCTTCGTGTCGAATAACGTGAATAACCCTGTATATATATAAATATATATATATATATATATATATATATATATATATATATATATAATAATATAAATATATATATATATATATATATATAAAAATATATATATATATATATATATATATATATATATATATATATATATATATATATATATATACAGGGTCCTCCAACAGTGGCGCGGTGTTCCATATCTCTATTTTGGAAACAGATAGAAATCTATATTTCTCTAATATTACCTTATTGCTCGAGCTCGACAAAATAAGAATATTGTCGGTCACACAGGGTGTCCAATTTCTTCTTGACGAATATCAACTATATTTTTTCAAATGGCAACCTATATTTTTTGTCGCCTTTTCGGTTTCTACATAGAAAATAAAAGATATAGAAATATAAAGATCTTCATTTCGAAAATATTTACGGTTTTCGAGATTTTCTGCATTTTTGATTTTTTTTTTCAATTTTGGTCACTCAGAATATTTGAAATTATAAAGTTGTGCCAAGTCCAATTGAAATTAATTTTTGGTCAAATATTCTACATTGGTAAATCTCTCGAACGATATATCTGAAATCAACTTGCGATATACAGGGTATGAAAAATCGCTTGCCACATATTGTAAATAAAAATGTACAGAATCTTCCTTATTTCGAATGGAACACCCTGTATATTATAGATCCAGAAGAAGCGCTAAGAAAAGCTCTATAAATGTCATGAAGTATTCCCTATGCTTAAGTTTACTAGTTTTCCTTAAAACAGCGAAAAATGGCAAATATTCAAATTTCTTCGCTATAATCTCAATGAACGACTTTTTTCAAAAATAACCTGTTGGTAGATAAACAAGTTGTGAATTACACCACAAAATGTACCTGGTATATTTAAAATAATTTCAATAATCTCAAAATTTGAGCCACATTCTTTCGATCTAAATCAACCTTTCAGCGAATTAAAATAGTCTGGCAAATGACAGATCAAAATATTTGCCTTCAAATAAGTATTGAAATCTTTATAGATTTGTTAAGTAGAACTTTCGATATGATTTCATCAGAATGTTGTTAAATTATATCGAAAGTTTAACGTAACGAATCACTAAAGATTTCAATACTTATTTGAAGGCAAATATTTTCATCTTTCATTTGCCAGGCTACCCGATTTCCAATAAATATTTTATTCGCTGAGAGGGTGTTTTAAATCGAAAGAATATGGCTCAAATTTGGAGATTATTGAAATTATTTTGAATATACAATGAATATTTTGTGGTGTATTTCACAACTTGTTCATTGAGATTATAGCGAAGAAATTTGAATATTTGACATTTTTCGCTGTTTTAAGGAAAACTAGTAAACTTAACCATAGGGTTAACTTCATGACATTTATGGAGCTTTTCTTAGCGCTTCTTCTGGATCTATAATATACAGGCTGTTCCATTTGAATTGAGGAAGATTCTGTACATTTTTATTTACAATATGTGGCAAGCGATTTTTCATACCCTGTATATCGCAGGTTGATTTCAGATATATCGTTTGAGAGATTTACCAATGTAGAATATTTGACCAAAAATTAATTTCAATTGGACTTGGCACAACTTCATAATTTCAAATATTCTGAGTGACCAAAATTGAAAAAAAAAATCAAAAATGCAAAAAATCTCGAAAACCGTAAATATTTTCGAAATGAAGATCTATATAAAGTATCTTTTATTTTCTATGTAGAAACCGAAAGGCGACAAGAAATATAGGTTGCCATTTGAAAAAACATAGTTGATATTCGTCCAGAAGAAATTGAACACCCTGTGTGACCGAAAATATTTTTATTTTGTCGAGCTCGAGCAATAAGGTGATATTATAGAAATATAGATTTCTATCTGTTTCCAAAATAGAGATATGGAACACCGCGCCACTGTTGCAGGACCCTGTATATATATGTATATATATATATATATATATATATATATATATATATATATATATATATATATATTTCATAAACTTCGGAAAATTGAATGTTCACAGTCCTGCCCACTCGTCCTGTACTTTGTATAAATATATCTTTATTTTCATCAATATATTCATTCATATTTGTAAGTTCTTGATCGGTCATTATTGTTGTGAATCTCTGAGGTAAAATAACTGTAAAATCTTTCGTAGTACATGATATTTTTTCACCATATTTTGTAGTTATTCTGCTTATCGATAACACTTTGAACTTTTTATTGATTTCCAAATTTGACTAGGAAATAAATTCCCTAGATTGGGACTGAACGTTTAACTTTGAGAACATGACTGCGACTGACGATGATTGCGATAAACTTTCAGTAAGATACAATGAATGTGTTTAAAAGGAAAGGAAACACACGTGTTTCATTCCTCCCTGAAGTATGTGTCAGGGAGGCGGGCAGCTTGAGTTTGGGATTAACTCCTTCAGCCAGATCAGAGGATACACTTGTATGTACAAGTGCATTAAGGATAGGTGAGACGGGATATTTATGGAACATAGGAAGTGTGGGAAGTTTGCAAGCAGTGACTTACATTACCATGAGGAAACCTCTGAAAAAAACTCATGGCAGACCAGTCGGTCCCGGGGTTTGAACCCGAGACCTCCCAAATACTAGCAAGCGTACCAACGTACTCGACTAACTAGCTTGGTGAATGAGTTTACTCTAACCAACCTTTATATAGCCAGATTTCGAGGCAGGATAATCCATAAATTGCCTCCATTAGTACGTAGGTATTTTCATTGGATTGCGTAAGGAAGTTGAAATTTGGTACGTGGATGTAGTTACTCAAAGACGAAGCTCTGCTGCTCATGCGTTTTCCAGTAAATTAGCTAAGGTTATTTGATTGGCCAACAATGTGTTTGGGAGATTGGAAGATGATTAAAACTCGAAAATGCTCTTTATATTGGAGTATTCAGGTTGTTTCATTATCACATTAGTCTGTTGAATATTACACAATTTCTTTGTAGTAGATGGATGTATACCTTTCAAAATAATTATTTGAAAATAAATCTATTGCATAGAAAACGTATATCTATAGATTCTCATCGTCGCATTGGTGTGTGTGTGTGTCTCTGTGCGTCTACCGTCGGTCGCGGTCGCTACAACAATTTCTTATCTAATCTATCACTACTCTCCATACGAGAGATCTTTACCCATAAATAAGTGTTGGACGACGTAAGTATAAGAGCGTCGCACCGCTTCACATAGAGGAAATAACCAATTGAGTAATTTCCAAAGGTATTTCTGATATTTCTAGTATCTAACCTAGCACTCCAATCTTCATATTGAATGTGTTCATTTAAATTCTGCTGTTGTCCATATGTCGATCTCTTGTTGCATGGATGGCGAAAGGAAGAGATTGATGAGTGGAATTATTTTGTTGATTGGCATACATTTTATAACTACAGAAATACAAGAGAACGTCTTCCTTGTAACCTTCTACTATAATATTTAATGTTCGGTCATTTTTATTTACAAACCGGAAATTAAAAAATTGGATATAGGTACGTATATATGTATATATATATATATATATATATATATATATATATATATATATGTATATATATATATATATATATATATATATATATATATATATATATATATATATATACATATATATATATATATATATATATATATATATATATATATATATATATATATATATATATATATATATAATCTCTTGAAAATTATTAGCAATAACAGGCTTGTTGAATCTTAAAAAACTCGATTTTATTAAAAAGTTGACGTTTCGCCACGAGATTCGTGGCTTTATCAAAAATTCTGAAAAAATTGAAATTTCTTTGACATTCATTGATTTGAAAAAATTTGAATAGAAACAGAGTACTGTTTCACCAAAATTGTTCGGCTGTGGCCGTTCTTTGTTATTTATTACGTGCTATTCAGTCCAATATTAACATTCAAATTTGTTATTATTAGATGGTAAGGGAAACCACAGAAACCTTTACCCACGTAATGTTCGAAATAGGTCCAAATTATTTTTTTTCAAAATTTAGAAGAAAGATTAAAAGCACACAAATATACCAGAACACAAACCACAGCACTAATAAATCATAAAAACAATGAGAATCATACTTTCAACTTTAATAGCACAAAAATTTTAGAAATAGAAAAAGATCAAAAACGCAGAGAAATTTTAGAAATGTTACATATTCAAAAAAATTTAAATAAAGTCGTAAATGATAGAACAGATATCAAACATTTGAGTTCAATATACGCAGATTTAATTCTTTAATTTTTCTAAGAAACAACATAAATCAAAACAAAATAATTCAACAAAAAACAAACTCTAACCATAACAACTCATCTTCTTAGACAAAATCTAAACATCTAAAATTTTCAATTTTTCTTAAAAGAAAGTATAGTTTAGAACATGTGATCTCCAAAATTGCAAATAATGTCTTTTTAAAGACAACAATCAAATATTTCGAACCTATTTTGTACATTACGTGGGTGAAGGTTTCTGTGGTTCCCTTCCCATCTAATATCAATAGACCTGTCTGTTGATATTGGACTAAATAGCACGTAATTAATAACGGCCACAGCCGCAATAAGAAATTTTTGAAAAAAAGATAAATAGTACCATATTCTTTGACTCTTCAAAATCAAAATAATTTGAACCTATTTCGAACATTACGTGGGTAAATGTTTCTGTGGTTTCCCTTACCATCTAATAATAACAGATTTGAATGTTAATATTGGACTGAATAGCACGTAATAAATAACAAAGAACGGCCACAGCCGAAAAATTTTAGTGAAACAGTAGTCTGTTTCTATTCAAATTTTTTCAAATCAATAAATGTCAAAGAAATTTCAATTTTTTCAAAAGTTTTGATAAAGCCACGAATGTCGTGGCGAAACGTCAACTTTTTAATAAAATCGAGTTTTTTAAGATTCAACAAGCCTGTTATTGCTAATAATTTTCAAGACATTAGAAATAGTTCACAGGCAACAACAATTCAAATAAATAATTATATATATATATATATATATATATATATATATATAAATATATATATATATATATGTATATATATTTATATATATATGTATATATATATATATATATATATATATATATATATATATATATATATATATATATATATATATATATATATATATATATATAATTTTACAATTTATCTAGAAGTTATCGGTCAATCGTGGTTGAAAATAAACATTTTTTCGTTAATAGAGGATGATTTAAAAGTGAATAATACAAACCACACAAGTTCTGGAATACAATGCCCCCCTACATTTGTCTATGTGGTCGATATAACATACCACCAAAATTCTTTTACATTTTAATATCGGTTTTGGTTTGGTTGAAAAAACAATAAAGGTTCTGCATCTCTTCATCGCGTTCAAATTGACTCAGTAGATAAATAGTTCGTATGTAAGAATAATAAAAATTAGAAAGAAGTACTACCAGAGTGACGCAGCTATGCTCTTCACGAGTTTTTTATTTCCGTAGAAGAGTTATTGGTGGTTCATCGAGATGAGAACTGAAATATCAAGAAAGCTTACTTCAAACTTCAATATTGGAGGACTTCATGAAATAAAAATTTATATCAATTTTATATATTAAACTAAATAATTACACAACTGGTTCAGATTATTGCTTCGTATCAGTCACTTTTGTTATTAGAAAACATACATATGAGCACTCTTTCGTTAAAAGACGGTACTGTTCAAACTACATTTGAGGTAGTTCAAATTCAGAGCAGTAAACCTAAAACTCATGATAGATACCTACACTAAGAGCTGACTGCAGTGCAACATGCAAAATGTCCTTACATGGTTTCTCTTTTGATTGTCAGCCAGGACATGTAGGAGTGTAGGAAAATGTATGTTGGCAGCCCGAAATGTTGGGTAGTCAAGCATGAGGTGGGTGAGAATATTGCGTTAACACCCGCTTCGCAAATCGGCAGTAACTCGGAAACAGCTAATCTTGGAAGCAGGAATTGGTTTCGACTACATTATATCGATGAAATTTTCTAAAAAATTCTCCATTTTTCCAGAAAGTATCAAGTCTCCCAAGTCAAAATCTCTAATTAGCATCAAGTAATGCCACAATTCGTCAAGAATCAATCATAGGAGGTTCGGATTTTCAGAAAAACTGACTGTTTTCAACAAAACTCATTGCGTGGAAAATCGGACAAAGCGAGCGATTTACAAGCTCTTTTTGCAGATTCTCACAACTGACACTTTTCGAGTATCCACCGATTTCCAGAGCTCGTCTCTGCGCAACGTTCTCATCTCCCTCCAGTCTGACGGCACCGCATTTCCGGCTGGCAATATGCATTTCCCAGACTCCTCCACTTACTGGACATTCATCAAAGGAAATTTTGCATGCGCAAGTGCTGTTAACTCCTGGTCCAATATAATACATAGATCGGTTATCCTTAAGAAATTAACAGGGTGCTTTGGTAACTATCCAACAATTTCATTTTGTAAAAACCACAAATATCAATAACGCAATAAATGCATTTCAAAAATAAATTCTTTCGTCGATAATATGGTTATGATTTCGTGAATAATATTTGATATTGTGAATAAAACTTCACAGTTTTCGATTTTAATTACATTTCGTTAACATGACAATTGTTTCGAAAAACACAGTGGCTGCTTCAGATGTATAGTATGTACATACTAACTTTTACAATAAGAATATCGAAAGACAAAGGAAGGGAATATACAAAAAAAATGGGGAAAAATCTACATCTCTTAGCAGGTACACTGTTAATGACATGAGAAAAACACAACAGGTACAAATATTCAGGTATAATTGGACTTTTTCATATTATTGAAGTTTTTCAAAATCAACAGTATGAAACAATCCAATAATTTATTAAAATTACCAATAAGGTATGAATAATTCACCGTTGTTAAATCTTTTATGAATGTAATATTGATTATATAACTCATATATGAATAAGCCAATAGAAGCCGTGAATTTTGCATAACGACGTAGTATAGATAAGTGAATATACCCTTGACGACGTGATATAATCGTTTTGGTGTTTCGCCTCGTGTCAAAATGTATATATATTTTCATATTCACGGTGTTTTGACGTTTGTCAAAAAAAACTAATATTTTTTATTCGTTATATAATCGTAACGAACACCACTCGAGCAATCGAAAATAATCGATTATACTGACCTCGTTACTCGGCGTATTTTTTTAAAACACCACTCGAGTGCGCTCTCGTGTTGTGTCGCAAAATTCGTCTCGTGACTCGGTAGTATAATCGATTATTTTCGATGCTCTTGTGATATTATTACTGATTATATAATTCATTTATGAATGAGCCAATAGAATCCGTGAATTTTGCATAACGACTGCGTATAGATAAGTGAATATACCCTTGACGACGTGATATAATCGTTTTGGTGTTTCGCCTCGTGTCAAAATGTGAATATTTTCATATTGACGATGTTGTGACGTTAGTCAAAAAAATTAATAATTTTTATTCGTTATATACCTAATCGTAACGAATACCACTCGAGCAATAAAAAATAATCGTTATACTGACCTCGTCACTCGACGTATTTTCTCAAAACACCACTCGAGCTGCGCTCTCGTAGTGTTCCGCAAAATACGTCTCGTGACTCAGAAGCATAATCGATTATTTTCGATGCTCTTGTGATATTATAACTGAGTATATAACTCATGTATGAATAAGCCAATAGAATCCGTAAATATAGAATAAGTACTGCGTATTGATATAGTTATTTTCGTAATCCCATACTGTTATTTTGATTTAACGGTATTCAGATGACAATTGAAAAGTCAGTGTTAACGGCCGCCGGCCGTTATAATTTAATAACGGCCAGCGGCCGTTGAGAAATCACTTGTTCAAATATTCAATTCAAAACATCATTCTGCTTACAATAACAACATTGAAATCTTGGTCCACAGCGAGTTGGGAGAATAAACCTCTGATTTTCATTTCGCATAGGCCAATAATATATCTTCATTAACCACCTTTACATTCTTGCTTTTACGCCACATTTCAAAATTTTCATATTCTTTTTGATATCGCTCTTGAGTTATTTTCGGCAGTTAATCAACACTCGCTGCACTGCACATGATTCTCCCAATATTTCTAAAGGAATTTGATTTTGTTCCTCAATTTCATCCATGGTCGTCATTAAAGCGAACTTGAGAACACAAAAAACTGACGTTGTTTATAAAACTGTCAAACTGTTCCATGACAACAGAGTGCACGACGTTGGGATTTTTCTTTAGAATTGCGAGGTACGGGGTTTTTTCTTTCTTCGGAATCAGAATATAATCTTTCAACGGGATTACGAAAAATTTTTAACGACACACGGCCGATACGCAAATAACGGATTCGGTTAGTTATAATCCTCGGCTAAGCCTCTGATTACAATATCCAACCTCATCCGTTATTTGCTACATATCGGCCTTGTTACGTTATAGTTATTAAAGTAACAAGGCCGATATGTAGCAAATAACGGATGAGGTTGGATTATAATTAACCGAATCCGTTATTTGCGTATCGGCCGTGTGTCGTTAAAAATTTTTCGTAATCCCGTTGAAAGATTATATTCTGATTCCGAAGAAAGAAAAAAAAACCCGTACCTCGCAATTCTAAAGAAAAATCCCAACGTCGTGCACTCTGTTGTCATGGAACAGTTTGACAGTTTTATAAACAACGTCAGTTTTTTGTGTTCTCAAGTTCGCTTTAACGACGACCATGGATGAAATTGAGGAACAAAATCAAATTCCTTTAGAAATATTTGGAGAATCATGTGCAGTGCAGCGAGTGTTGATTAACTGCCGAAAATAACTCAAGAGCGATATCAAAAAGAATATGGAAATTTTGAAATGTGGCGTGAAAGCAAGAATGTAAAGGTGGTTAATGAAGATGTATTATTATTCTATGCAAAATGAAAATCACAGGATTATTCTCCCAACTCGCTGTGGACCAAGATTTCAATGTTGTTATTGTAAGCAGAGTGATGTTTTGAAATAAATATTTGAACAAGTGATGAATACCGTTAAATCAAAATAACAGTATGGGATTACGAAAAGTGAATATACCCTTGACGACGTGATATAATCGTTCTGGTGTTTCGCCTCCTGTCAAAATGTGAATGGTTTCATATTGACGATGTTTTGACGTTTGTCAAAAAAATGTCATATTTTTTATTCGTTATATAATCGTAACGAATACCACTCGAGCAATCGAGAATAATCGATTATACAGACCTCGTCACTCGACGTATTTTCTTAAAACACCACTCGAGCTGCGCTCTCGTGGTGTTTCGCAAAATACGTTTCGTGGCTCGGATGTATAATCGATTATTTTCGATGCTCTTGTGAATTATAACTGAATATTTTATCCTGTTGTGTTTTTCCCATGTCATTAACAGTTTTTACTATCTATCTGCTAGGAGATTATGTTTAGTTTTTTCCCCATTCTTATTGTATATTCCTTTACTTCATTTTTCAATATTTCAATGAAAAAGTTAATACTAGTTATGTACTATAAATCTGAAGAAGCCACTGTGTTTGGCAAAACAATTGTCATGTTTTGTTTTATTTACGATATTATAATAGATTTTCATCAAGTATCGGTCTCATCAATTTGTTAATAACTTTTGAATTATCTTCAGTTCACTTGAACTTCAAGAGAAAACGACAATAATTGTCTTTCGACAGAATCGGTTATTAATATGTGTTCTGTCTTCGCTGACCGCTGATATAGAATATAAGTTAATAACAATTTTCAGAATTAAAAAAAACATAAACCATGCTGTTTTCTTACATTATTCCTCATTATCGAAAACCATCAAGAAAAGGGATGAATTTCTAACGAGTTCGACGCGTACTGTGTAAGTAATGAAGCATGGAAAATATATTCTCCAACAGTAAGAGAAATCTAACAGCTCGCTCGACTTTATTAAAATAAATTATCTGTCGAATTCGAACATTAGTGATCTTGTTGAGGCAGAATCCCGAGTTCATTAGGAATGTTGTGTTAAAAATGCTAAAGAGCAGGTCAAACCATTTATTGTTCAGGGCATTAGCATCGAGAAGGAGAATTGAGTTGTCAATTTGATAGATTTAAGTTAGACAGTTAACAATTTATCATCATCTCTACGTTTCATTTTGAACGCGAACCAACATGTGGAATGAGTATATTTGGCCAAATACTATCACAAATATGGTGCGATGATACTAGATGCCTAGCTACGGGCGGTGCATGAAATTTATATAATTAGATTACAAAACTTTTTTGGTCCATCGAATCTTGTATTGTAACATCGCATATGATGAAGAATAATTTAGGCCATCAAAGGTTATTGTGCGATTGGCATCAACCGTAATCGAAACTTCATCAATATTGATGAGTTTGTGGAGAATTATTAGACAGACATTTTTTCGCGAATATAGTCATTATATTGTTAATATTCAAATTTTATATTTGAATTTGTTTTAACTTTCATCGAGAAATAAATCAAAAATTATTATGGTACATATTCCTATGATCAAAAGGAATACGTATTTATGTATATATATATATATATATATATATATATATATATATATATATATATATATATATATATATATATATATATATATATATTCGGTAGGTTAAGAGTCACATCAAATATTGTGTTAAACAGTAAGGGTTCATTGACTCAGGAATGGGGTAGTAAAACTAATTTATCTATTCCAGTGAGTTAAGAAGCTCTTACTGCACGCATTTTTAGTGAGTTAAGAGCTTCTTAACTCACTCATTTTTATTACCGCACTCTTTCTGTAGATAACTTTTTCATCCGAACACCACTCTTCATACTTATGGTATACAGACTCATACTTCTGCCTGGATTTTTCTGGTAGCAATCCAGAAATGGCTCTCGATGCCGCTTCTTCAATATCAGAGGGAATACTTTCCGAATCGCTCATTTTAGATTACAATTTTTGAAACTTGACTTTAAAGTGACATCAATGTTATTTAATATCAAATTGACATTGCCATGCATGGTGTTTCAGGTACTTATTTGAACAATATTATTGTAAAATTAATTATAATAAAAATGAATCGTATAAAAATAAGTATCCCGGTTAGGAGTAGATAAAATATTGTACAATACATGCGAGTTAACGTGCTACGCACTCGTTGTGCAACTTTCACACGCGTATCTTAATGATGCTGTTAACTCACTTGTATCGTAAATAGCTATTATTTACGCCAAGCTTTCGCATTGATTTAATGCATTCAATGCAAAATTGAAGAGCATCTTGATGAAGTATAATTTTTGGAGTTTTATTGTCTGAGTTATTCTGATGTATTTTACACTAGCTATAAATACTCCCCAATTTTTGGATTACCTCAATATTGAAGCTCTGATCATGCATTAAATCAATGCGAAAGCTTGGCGTAAATTAAAGAGTTTTACTACCCCATTCCTCTCAAGCTTGGGCAGATACAAAGGACCGCGTGTCTAAGTGTGACCGGAGCTATGCGAACAACACCAACTAGGGCAATAGAGATGATGCTATGCCTGCCACCTTTGGATATTTATTTACAAGAAGTGGCCTTGGCAACTATGGTACGCCTTGAGACTATTGCTATAAAGCCAGAAGTAGGATGTGGGGAGACTAGACGTCGCCTGTGGCTCGAGACTACTAACACGATGCCTCTGCTACATGTTAATGCAGACAGCATTCCCCCGCGATTTGTTTTTGATAAACTCTACTCAATACACACAAACAGTGGAAATGAGACCTCCGATGAAGCAACGATCAATATTTTCACGGACGGATCAATGCAAGAAAAAGGAGCAGGCTGTGGAATATATTCGAGACACCTGCGATTTCAACTTAAGGACCATGGACAAATGTGCCAACATAGTTCAGACAGAGCAAACGGGCATAACCATAGCCGCGAACGAGATTGCTCGTAGGAACATATCGAACAAAACCATTAAAATCTACACAGATAGTAAACAATCGTTACTGGCCCTGAAAAATCACAAAATAACTTCACAGTCACTATGAAAATGCCATCAAGCACTTGCGGGTGCAGCCCATACAAACCAAATTATGGTGTGCTGGGTCAAACACATTCGAGATGCAATGGCAACAAAAGAGCTGACGAATTGGCTAAGAAAGCAGCCGGCCTGAACATATTCGGTCCTGGCCCTTTCAGCCTACTACCGCTGACAGCAAAGTCACAAATGATGAAAGAGAACACCCATCAAAAATTCAAAATCCTATGGGATGAAACAACTACCTGCAGACTTGCCAGGAAACTTTTAACCTATCCCAATAAAGGTGAAGCAATGATCTACCTGGCGATGCCCAGAGGAAAACTACGCAATGTGGTGGGAATTTTAACGGGACACTGCCAACTTCGGAAGCTCTTATTTAATATGAGATTAAAGCGACACACTTCTCTGCAGAGGCTGTGAACAGGAAGACGAGACGGTACAACATGTTCTCTGTGAATGCCCCGCTGTCTTGTCACAATCATTAGACACTCATCATTATCCCATATCAATCGATTGCAATGACCACACTAATATATCCAACGCTTAAAAACACAAAAGGGTCGGAGACTACGTAGAGTATTGATAAAACACCCTAAGATTACACTCCTCCAGACAGGGATGGAAAAAAACACAAAATGTTGTAATATAGTATATATATATATATATATATATATATATATATATATATATATATATATATATATATATATATATATATATATATATATATATATATATATATATATATATATATAAAATAATAAAAACCAGATTGCAAACCATATACCTACAGTAACATTTCAGTTATTATCAATATCTTTGCCAGCGGTATGTGATAAAATAATACCTACATGTTACTAAATATTTGGAAAATAATTTTTTTCCGCAAACGTCAAAATATGACGACTTTTTTAACCTCAGTTCTCAATGTTGAAGTTAATTTGATGTCACTGACGTCCTTTTGTTTTTACTTTTTCGTGAGCGTACAAAAAAGTACACTTTTTTGTACTCTGACGTCAATATCAAGAACGTCGGGCGGCGTACAGTTGGGTTCCGAATCCGACATAATGTAATCTGTAAGAAAAATTGTATATATTTTAATACAACAAGTCATTTCTTAATAATCGGTACTTACGAAAAACGCACAGTACTATCATGCGTAGATAAGTGACTTCGAATGTTTCTGACAATTATTTTGTTGAATTGTCACATTTGTGTTGCCTTGACATCTACAAAACCAGTAAGCAAAGCAATCCAGTTTTACGTTTCTTCACATCTAATCCTTTTAAAAATATCATCTTAATTCTATCGTTTGAACACCGTTAGCGGAAAAAATCGCATGTTTCATTCGGCGAAAAGAACTTTTTGTGGCTCGACTAAAATTGTCGGCTTCACTGCGTTCAGCCGACAAACATTTAGTCTCGCCACAAAAAGTATCACTTTTAATCGTGATAAAACAATATTGGGATCTGACATGTCAGATGGCGAACTCTGGCGGTCAGATGGATGAAGTTTTTATTTCCAACGTCAACATATGTAATTGCATGTCAAGTTTTTGATTTCTTACAACTAAGGCCGCAAGAGGTGAATAATGGAAAGTATTAATTTTGCAAAATGTAGAATCAGCAAGTTTACAGAGTGTTGTGGCGTGAACAATTGTAATTATTAAGCAAATACAGATGCAAGTATCAGCTTTCATCGGTTTCCGAGGCCAAACAAATATTTTATATTGAGAGAAAATCATTTTGGAGAAAAGGAAAAGATTGATTTATTGAAGGAATGGAAAATCAATCAGAAAAAGAATCACACAACTCCTAGAATGACGGTGTGTTCTTTACATTTTACAAAAGAATTGGTTGAAACTCAAATTAGTTCCCATTATTAATGACAATTCCAGATGCTGCAGCCAAAACATTTAAAATTATTGGATCTGCGTTGCCTGAACATTTATTGGTATTATTAGAAGAAATGTTTACAGTGATATGTGGTACGATAAATATGTCTTCTCCGATCTTAGAAGATGACAAATTGATGGAAGATTAAGTGAAATGATGGAGTAACAAATTTATGTATATGCTGGTTATTAGATTGAAGTTAGTTATAATAAGAATACAGACGGAATGAAAATGTTTTTTTTGTATATTCATTATTAATACATCTTGAGTTACATTATGATTGATGGTGTTTTATTAAGAAAACCACATTTGATTATATGAAACATTATAATTTCTCTTTGAATCCATGTATACTACTAAATAAATGTTTTTCGTGAAATTTTAAATATATTTTGTCCAAAGTTCTTTAAGAAATAATTAAATGTGGAATAATGAAAAAAAATTCACAGTTGCATAAAGAATCATCAATAAAATGTTCCGAAATATGTTTATTGATAATTGCCCATCATATCTGGCCGATTATAAACTTCCTACATAAAAAAGCTCGAATTAATAGTTTCACATCACTTAAACAAATACAGTTCATTTAGACTAGGTATTTTACAAATCAAATTAAATCAAATCAAAATAGATAAACGAAAAGCAGTAAATTTGACGATACCAGGCCTCGAATTCTCTTAATTTTTCCCACATTTCAATATGAATTTGGATCTTTCCAACCTATCACCTTCTCTGTATTTTCGCTGGAGTAAATTTTCACCTGCATATAGCTTCACATTTTCACTCGAAACTAACATTGTTATAGCAAAAACTCAAAAAACTTTCAAATCTCTCATATAACTCGTATTGAAAGTTAGTTTTGAGACGCCATGTTTTGACGTTATCACTGTTTGGAACGTCGTATTTTTCGCGCGAAGTGCATAGAGTCGAGAAGCGATTAGAACAGAATAATAATAATATTTCATTTACAACCGTGCGTAAATTATGTTTTTACACACCCATATTAGTTCGGTAACTGTTACTTTAACGCACTAGTGCGGTAAAATCTGTTTAACGCACTAGTGCGGTAAAAATCATTATTATTATTATTATTATTGCCTATGGTTTTTCTTTTCAAATAAGCTATTAATCTTGGAAATTTGTCTATCTGCATGTTCTTTTTTATGGACAAGGTGGACTTCAGCATTGAATAATAGCACCAAAGCAACTTCTTTTCCTTGAACTTATCTTCAAAATAGGCAATTAATACATCTTCATTAATATTATCCACTTTTTTATGGGAGCACCATTCGATTAACATATTATAGGCCTTTTCGTAGCGAATTCCGGATTTCTGTGGTAGCAAGTTCGCCGTAGCAGCTTCAACTAGCCGTGAAATCTCCATATTTTCGACTGACATTTTGACTGACAGCTTCAAAGTGGCGTTTTTTTTTTGTCGCTATGACCTCCTAATTTTCAGAACAATAAAAAAAGTTAAAACATTGCTGGTGACCAAGTTGGGAAATTTTAGACTATAATTAATTTGTATTTAATCAAAACGAACGGTTGTAGATAAAATAGTATACATAACTCGCGTGGTAAAGGTTTTTAGCACACTTGTGAATGAAAAGACTCGCCTGCGGCTCGTTTTTCAAACTTCACTTAGCGTGTGCTAAAAACCTAGTTACCACACTTATTATGTAATATAGGTACTTTTTACTGTTTGGAAGGTCGTATTTTTCGCGCGAAGTGCATAGAGTCGAGAAGCGATTCGAACAGAATAAATAATAGTTTTTTAAATCAGGTTTTTATATACCAAACCATAATATTAATTAGAAAATTATTTATTTCATTTAAAAAAAAAGCGAAGCTGGTCGATTTGGTGTGATTCGGGCGGAATAGTCTCCTTGAAGTGCATTGTGGATGAGGAAAATATTTGAAACCCACAAAGAATCGTATTTCAATATAAACTCAATCTACGTACCATATTTCAACTCTCTGCGGAGTGTAACAAATTTTCAAAACCTACGAAATAAGAAGAGTAAAAATGGCGGGGTTGGAAAAATTTACCCAAAGTTTGATAGTTTTGTTCTGCCTCGAAAGCAAGACCAGATACAAAATTTCAATTATTTTGATTCGATAGGAGACACATCAGACAACAGAAAAATTTCAAATATCGTGTTCCAGGAGGTCTAGAATAAATAAAAAACTATTTCTGCTCCTGACTTCGATTTTCGATATGCTGCAATTGTCAATTTTCGGGGAAAACATAAATAAAAACCACTTTTTATGATTATATAATATAAGTTCTGCTACTGCTAAGCTGTAGTTTCAATTGAAAAGTTACCAATACTATATCATACTCTGATATTTGTCCTCAGTAGAGAAATTCAAACTATTATTACCTTTTAACGTTGTTCTCATTTGAGAAAGCTATAGCTTTTAACAAAGCTACGTTATAAATATACAAATTTGCTCAAGAAGCCATCAGAATCATTCAAAAAATAAAATAGCAAAATACAAATTTTTTTCATCGGTGATAATTAATGACCGAAAATTAGAGCTATAAAATCTGGGTTTGTAACATAGCGCAAATTTTTTTTTCACATAATAACAAAAACTTTGAAACAAAAGGAAATTGAAGGATATTCATCATTCTAATTGCTATTTATCAGACTGAAACTTATGGCAAGGCATAATCACGAAGTGAATTATTTCCGATGGCTTCGATCCGTTCCTGATTCCAATGACATTCACATAATTGTAAGGTATCGAATATTCAGCCTTGATATTTGGATCATCCATTCTCACTCTCGATTGTCTTATTGTTCTTATCTCATTGTTAATCATGTTAAGACATTGATATGCACGACTACCAGTGATTTATTGAAATATGTAACATAATGGATGGTTTGATAGTTAATGGATAGTTTGATAGTTACCACGAATAACGTCTCGGAGAAATTTCGATGGCCTCGTCTAATCACCTTCAAATTTGGAGAATACTGTCAGTAATCATGATTTAACATGTTACTAAATGCATGAAATATAAATTCTAATACTAAATAGAGTAAATCAGGAGAATATGCTGTGCTGATATGTCGCAGTTTGATATTTTCATTCCAAATCAACATTTGGAAATAATGTTCGTTAAATAAATATGTGTTTTGATTTTATTTGTCATAATATGCAATATAGGGTATTATGCGTCTTAATTTTTGGAACGAATTTTCTTGCGGCAGGCTTAGAAGAGATAGGGATTTCGCTGCGGGACCAAACTGAAAAATATGCGAGACTAAAAGTGTGACGGAAGTAGACTGACGAAAGTCACGCTTTTAGTTAACACAAGCGAATATTGTATACCTTTCTCTTTCTCTCTTTTTCTTTCTGTTCTCTCATGCCTTTTCTTTCTGATCCCACTCCGAAAACGTCAGATGTGAAACATCGAAATAATTTTTTATAATTATATGCATAAAAAAACAGATAACGATAGGAGTCAGATATGGCATAAAGAAAAGATAAACCTCTACAAATTTGTTCCATGAAATAATGACTACGTATTGTAGGTTTATATTCAGTTATATAGCGTGGCGATACGTTATCCTCTCTTTATAGTAGGGGAGCCCAAGCGGGGATTTCGGGATTTACTAAAGCGCGGCAGATTAATATACAGGGGGATACCTTGTACCCGGTTAAGTACCTCCACAAAACATGAGGCCCATATATAAGGCCGCCCGTGAAGGATACAGGATCAGATTAGTAAAAAAAAATTGACCATCAGAATTCTCGAGCGCGTAAGATTAAGGTAGGGTGAGTTAATTACATCCTAAAAAGTGTATATTCCACTAATCTGACAATTTGAGAGTGACGTAAAGAAAGGGGAGGGCAACAAAGTTGTAAAAAAAAACGTCATCTCGACATTCTCGAGCGTAGCTAATTTTTTTTTTATTTTGAAGGAAATAATTCAAGAATAATGAAAAATATATAATCTGACGATTTCCGCAAGCCGAAATAACAAAAATTCGTCGATAAAGTTAAATGCGTGCAGCTGCGTGATGCCTACATTACCTTCTCCGCGTTTCTATTCCTCTCTCACTCTTTCTCTATGTGTGTGTGTGTGTGTGTGTGTGTGTGTGTGTGTGTTTTTGTGTGTGTGTGTGTGTGTGTGTGTGTGTGTGTGTGTGTGTGTGTGTGTGTGTGTGACTATGTGACTCGCTTATAACTTTTGAACGACTAAACCGATCGGAATCTACTAAACGGCGTTCTAAAGATTTCCCTCAAAATTAGATTTCCTGTAAATTTGAACCGATTCGGACCGATAGATTTTGAGAAATTTTGAAAAATCTCAAAAAATGGTTTTTTTGGAATAACTTTTAAACGGCTTTATCGATCAACTTCAAAAACTAATCCGCCTTTGAGCTTGAAAAACCACGTCGATCGCCACCAAGCTGGTCAAAATCGGTTGATTCGTTCGAAAGATATCGTGAACGAAAGAAACCCGAAAAAGTGTTTTTTCGGGATTACTCCGAAATGTTTGGTTCGATCAATTAAAATTGCAAAATTACTTATGAGGATGATAAAACTGCGTCGAATGTCGCCAACCGCGTGAAAATTGCTTGATCCATTCAAAAGTTATTGCGGTTTCAAAATTCCAAAAATAGTGTTCTGTGAAACTTCTATCAGACTTTCGAGCTGGGAGAGCTCAAATGCATAGAAATATTATTTTTCTCCAACCATCAAAAAATGTTGACATTTTTGTACTATCTTCAGGTGCAAAAGCCATCAATTCCCTTACCGTACAAAAATTTGCTCGTTGCTTAGCAACACTTTTAATCCTAGGATTAAAAACGCTACTTTTAATCCTAGGACCAAAAGTAATTGCATTTGAGCTCTCTAATTATTGAAATTTGAAGAAAAAGCATTGTCTCTTACAAACTTAGTAAAACAAACTAATTGGGCAACTATATATAGGTATTTATTTGTTATTTAGATTGATATTGAATGTACAATTGGAACAATTATTGCCAAAACTCAAAGCATCACTGAATTTATCACTAACAATTTTCGAACAATTCAAAAGATTTTCATTAATGTCACAACGCATAGCACCTCCAATTCCTTATACTAGAACAACCTTTATCATCAAATATACATTATCAGGTGCCATATCCAGGAACCGATTTGCAAGTTCATAAACTTGCCGAGATTTGGGTGGCAAAAGATTTAGATATACTGCTTCGGCACTTTCCAATATATCTGCAGGTATATTTTCAGCGTGTTCAGCGTAAAAACTACTACAAAAATTATATGATTAGTACGTCTACTGACGTCTACTTGACAATCAATATTTACCAACAATACCAGATATCCATGACTACCGACTTGCTATCGCTGTTATAATTAATAGGTGTTCAAATTTATTACCAAATTATTAACGATTTTTGAATAAAACTAATATTATTTTAATTTTGACTTGGTTGGAGAAAAAATAGTATATATCATACGGACTAAAAGTGCCTATTTTTACTCGCAATTTTGCATTCGCTCGGCTGCGCTGCGCTCCGCCTCGCAACTGCAAATATTGCTCGTAAAAAAAATATGCACTTTTAATCCTTATAATATAATATACTATTCTTTGAACTCAGCGAGCTCAAAATATCACATAAATTATATTTTGAGCTCAAAAATGTCATAAGTACAATTTTAAGCGCCCAGGAATGGAATTAGCGGGAAGTTGCAGGGATGGCCTTTAAGGTGAACCGTTTTTCTAGTTTTTTTTTGTCAGATCAGGTGAATCCCTCCAGATAACCGTCAGATTATGAAACAGTACATTTAGAACATAAAGATGAACCATATATATATATTAATCTGACGCGCTTGAGTATTTCAAAATGGCGAATTTTTTTTGCATATTATGAAAATGGCCGCGAGTTTGCGTCCCATCGAAATCGTCAGATTAGTGAATGAGAGCTTTTTTTTGGTGCACTTAACACTCCCTTAGAAAATCTGACGCGCTCGATAAAATTTTTTTTTTCATTTTCAACCCTTACATACAACCACCCGCATCATGCAAACGATCAGATTAACATACGTACATTATTAAAATTACGTAGGGCATTGATGCTATCAATATCTGACGCGCTCGAGGATGTCCATGCAACAGTTTTTTTTTACATATTTGAAAATCTATAGCCGCTTCCCCCACCGATGTAAAGGTATATATCATATAACATTTTTTTCTTCTTATCATCTAAGCTTTGCAACCCAATAGGCCTCTACGACGCTCGAGTAAATCCCCATTTAGCATCGTGGGCTCCCCTACTATTATATATACTCTTGCGTCTATTCCTTACAATGCGTTGACGACCGAGTGGTCTAAGTACTGAACCCTGGTGTGCCATATTTTTGGGTTCGAATCCCAGAGGTTACTCCTGGATTTTTTAATTTTATTATTTACAATCTCGTAAGAGCTCTTAGCCCCACATTTCAATATTAATTATTTCAACTTGGATTGGTATAAGTTATCACTTCTGTCATGCGCCCCGACACGCACATGTTTCGTTTTCGCAAATTGTTGTCCTTCTATATTATCCAAAGGAACTTCGTTCCTACCTGTGTCCCAGGACATCGTTTCTTTTTTATTTAACTACGATATAACACCTCGAGCAACGGCGTATCATCTTAGACTGTTTTCTTAACATTTAGGATGCCGATGGTGTTATTCCTGATAATGCCGACAACAATGTCACTGAAGATAATCCCAATGATAAGATCAAGAATATTGATGACAACAAAGTATCATTTGATGCGATCGTACCTATTCCAGTTATACCTGGTCCAGGCGAGTGTCAAAAAAGAAAACAGCATGCTTAGTTACGAACATACCCCGAAACAATTGCAAAGAAATGAAACAAAAAAGAAATTAAAGACATACAGGAAGCTGCAAAGCTAAAACGTAAAAAAGATAAGATGGAAAAAGATGGACCAATAAAGGGAACAAGTGGAAAAAGAACACATTTACTCAAAAGAAAAGACGTGATGCTATTCCTAACACTAGTTCACCAGAAAGAGAATAAAAAGGGACTACAATGGAGAGCGGTGAGTCAGACTTGGAATTTGATGAATAAGAATATTGTGCACAATGCCGTGGATAATATTTTGATAAAAGAGTCCAAAATTTGATAGGTTGCAATGTGTGAAATCTGATGATTGGCTTCACTAGTACTTCACTATGTACTGCATCAAACATAAATTGAGCCCATTGTGTTCCAGATCAAGAACCAAGTACCTCTATAGCTCTCAGGACATAATATTTAATAATATATATGTTATGGTGTAAAACGTAAAGTTATTCTATTAATTTCATGAAATAGTTTATTAACTGAGATTGAATTCTCGCACATCACTCGGTGAAACATCATAAAAAATAAAGTATAAACTTTAAAATAAAACACACTCGGCTTATGTTTCACTATATAAAAATATTTAGATACTGTATTTAGCAGTAACGAAAGCCGGCATGTTTCGAGTTATGAACTCAAAATATGTCGACTTTCGTTACTGCTAAATACAGTATCTAAATATTTTTATATAGTGAAACATAAGCCGAGTGTGTTTTATTTTAAAGTTTATACTTTATTCAAATAGTTTATTTTTCACGGGAATAGCATGTTGCAATATTACCTATTGTATGATGCCATATTAATAATAATAATAATATTTATTCACACACCAGTATGGTACAAATACAAGTAAATAAAAAACAAAGATCAGTTGTGAATAAATGAAAACTCGATAAGTGTAAACACTTGATATGGGGTAAAATGGGGTAAAACGGCAACAGGTTATCACTATGCATTTTTACTTGAATTCTTTTGAAATATGGCAACTCTGGAAGCATACGTATATGATGTCAGACGAGCTCTTCTCTGTTACTTTAGATGTAAGCTTTTGGTGTGACTCTGTGAGTGAGCCTTCTTTTTTCTCTGTTGAAAGTTTTTAATTTTTGTCTGCTCACAGAGTTGCATCATTTACTGTTTCTGAAATATTATTTTTAAATTTTGTTTTTGTTTATTTTCATATAATTTGTTTTTATTTTATTGTATTTTTCCCACTCTATAATTGGCTGAAGCTATTGAGTAGTTGTAGTTCTGGATAAATAAATATTGTGGAAGCCCTAACGTGCCGCCAACGTCTTTCATCTAGGCGAGTTGGTTATTATAATGTGAGCATTTAAATGTTTTGTTGCCATATTACCTCACATTACTCTAAGGAGGTGACGAGTATCACCAGGACGACATCAATTTTTATAAACAACGAGAATTTGGAATGAAAAGATGGAGAACAAAATACGCTTATCATTGCGCCTTTTATCTGAAATTCAAGATCAAACTTCACGCCTACAACAGATGTCCAATTTTCATTCATACAACCACCATTCTACTCTCTGATCACTATGTAAATCAAAGAAAAGTGGTCACGACTGCATTACTTCTTATGGATCTACAAGTCGCAATAACATTCACATCTAATTGAAGGTGTCGATTAGAAGCCTTGATATTTCGATTCTCACACTCTATATTTTAAACCGTATATAATGTCAATCATTTATCTATTGCCATAATGAGAACATTTTTGACAATCACGAATAATTAAATCAAAATAATACACATATATTTATCAATATATATATACATACATATATATATATATATATATATATATATATATATATATATATATATATATATATATATATATATATATATATATATATATATATATATATATATATATATATATATATATATATATATATATATATAATCTCTTGATAATTATTAGCAATAACAGGCTGATTGAATCTTAAAAAACTCGATTTTATTAAAAATTTGACGTTTCACTACGATATT
>JARQZK010000727.1:1407500-1420000 GCA_030704885.1 Cynegetis impunctata
CAAAGAAAAGAGAAATTTTAGAAATGATACATATCCAGAAAAATCTACAAAATGTAATCAATAACCGTTCAGACGTGAATAATTTGAGCACTGTGTACTCCCAAATATTATAAAAGGCGCATAACGCGAAGACACATGAAACGAATATGACTCGACACCTGTTTTTCGGATTCATAAACCAGTCGTTCACACGAGCTGGAACTTACCACAGCAAAAGAAAATAAAACAAAACGATCCGTAGTGAGGTACATTTTTAATATCATCCTTTTTATTGTGAACTAGTTTTAAATTATATTTTATCTTACAGACTCTTGATGAAACTCTTGTAAAAGGCTCCAAAAATAGAGCCGAAACGTCGAGTAAATTAAGTCAAATTTTATTAGTCATTTAATATCTGTTATACCACGAAAAATCCCAACAATCTATAATATACAGATACAAAACCAATCCAAATGAATATATATATATATATATATATATATATATATATATATATATATATATATATATATATATATGTGTGTGAAAGTATTTGTATCTATATATTATAGATATAAAAAAAAAAAGTGTTTGTGCTAATAACAGGTAATAACAGATATATATATATATATATATATATATATATATATATACAGGGTGACCCACCCCATTCGCCTCGGTGTTTCTATGAGAAATGAAAAGAGTGGGAAAAAAAATTTTAGCACTGTCATATGTAGGTCCATGAGGAGCATATTCCAAAATTATTTTGAAATAAACAGGATGACGCAAGAGATACATACTTACTGTTATATTCCCTATACCTAAAACTGACCGTTTCTGAGTTATTTTGATAAATTAAAAAATACAGACCATAATTAAACAATTGATTACACCCTGTAACATGTAAAGAGCTTCTCGTAACAGAATTCACTGCTAAGCTGAAAGGTTAAAGTTAACTTCCACATAAAAGTTCAATTTCAATATTGTACAGAGTGGTGAAAAAAATAGCATCAAAGTTTGGCCACATTTTTTATGGAATAATTTCTTAAATTTGAATAGAACATCCTGTATACGATGATAAATTTTGACGCAGAATTAGATTCCCTTTAAAACTATATCAGGGTTCCCTATACCTATCTCTTATGATTTCTACAAAAAAGACGTTTTTATATTCTACTTATGATTTCTTTATCTTAAAATGGAACATCCTGTGTTGTAATTGAAAAGCATTTTTAAAATCTGTTTATTAAGGAACACGTAGATTCGCTAAAAGAACGAAATTAAATTTTCGCGAATACGGTGTCTCTCAAGCAAAATGCAGGCACAAGTATAAACTCAAATTTTGAATAAGAAGAGCGTTTCATTCCATACCGCAAAACAGGCATATTATAGAGGGTTCAGCACTCATTTCAAGAAAGAGTTATGCATCGAGAATAATAGGCACCTCTTTGAGCATTTGTTAAAAGAATAATTTTTAATTTTTCAATAAAATGTTTTTAATTTTTCATTGCAATACAGGATTTTTCATTTTTAAGATAAAGAAATTACTCATAAGTGGAATAAAAAAACGTCTTTTGCATAAAAATCATAATAGATAGGTATAGGAAACCCAGATATAGTTTAAAATAGAATCTTATTCTGCGTCAAAATATGTCATCGTATACAGGATGTTCCATTAAACTTTAAGAAGTTATTCCATAAAAAATGTGCCCAAACCCTAATGCAATTTATTTCACCACTCTGTACAATATTGAAATAAAACTTTTATGTGGAAGTTAACTTTAACCTTTCAGCTAAGCAGTGAATTCAGTAACAAGTAGTTCGTTACATGTTACAGGGTGTAAACAATTGTTTAATTATGGTCTGTATTTTTAATTTATCAAATTTACTCAGAAAAGGTTTTAGGTATAGGGAATATAACAGTAACTTACCTTTATTTGGCCTATACTCTATAGTATAAAATATAAAAAAATATATGGTGTTCCATAAGAAAAAATATAACTTTGATATGTACTTTTTTTGCGTTACCCTGTATATATCAAAATAATTTTGGGATATGCTCATCATGGACCTATATATGACTGTGCCAAAATTTTCTCCCCTCTCTTTTCATTTCTTATAGAAACACCGAGGCGAATGGTTTTCCTCTTAACTAATCAGCGACTACCCTCCTCTTATATATATATATATATATATATATATATATATATATATCTATATATATATATATTTTTTTATATATATTTTTATATATATATATATATATATATATATATATCTATCATATATATATATATAAATATATAAATATATATATATATATATATATATATATATATATATATATATATATATGCATATACCTATACACATAATCAATTATTTAATGACAAAATTGGGATGGAAAAAATATCTTCATTTTCTTGAAATATTATGACTGATGAAAAAACATAAGAGATTATTTCTTTGAATCAATAACAATTTGTGGTTGCTGGTTCAATGCAAAAATAATGAATATTTTAAAATTTATTTGACTTTCGAGATTGTTATCAAATGATCAGAATCTGAAATTAACCAATGTATACCAATGAATAATATCGAGCACGTTGTCGATAAACCAAACAAACATTATCAAAGATGTTAATTCATTGAAATCAGCCGAGATTATTGCATTATTACATCACCGGATTGCTTAATTCTAATTTAGTTCGAAAGATGAAAACAAGATAGTCAATAATCATGATATAACAGCAAAATCCTATTTTTGATGCAATGCGAAACTTTCTTATTCAACTTACCTACGTATTCGCTAAACACTCATCAGAATATTTATATGCAATAAGTTCAGAAGCAATTATCGCATCGATAAATAACTGTAACATATACATCTCATTTGCGTTGAACTTTAGATGTGCATAATATTGTGAGTAAATATTGACAATGACTACTGTCACATCAACTTTCATGACGATTAGCGAGAGAACACACACTAGGCGAATAATTATATGAGAATATTTATGTTTATGAGATTCGATGTTCTAAATACCAAGGTTGGTAATTGACACCTACTATAATATTATAGATGGGAGAGTGAGATGGAATTGTATTATTGACTTTATATCTGGAAAAATATAAAGTTATATTCGAAACCCCAACAAAAAACTTGTATCACTTCTTTCGCGAAACAATATCAATGTTGACTGCCGAGCAGGTTATAAAAATATTAAGAATAATGAATGAAAAATCCATAGAAACAAAATGTTCGGAATACATGAAATTAATCGCGGTGGTTGTGAAAAAATAGTATATTGTTTTATTAGGAGTAAAACTGATACTTTTTGTGGTGAGACTAAATGTTTGTCAGCTGAACGCAGTGAGGCCGACAATTTTAGTCGAGCCACAGAAAGTGTTTTTCTCCGAATAAAACATGAAATATTTTTCCCATACGGTGTTCAAACAATAGAATTGAGATGATATTTAAAAAAAGGATTAGATGTGAAGAAACGTATAACTAGACTGCTTTGCATACTGATAGTTTTGTAGATGTCAAGGCAACACAAATTTCACAATTCAACAAAATAGTTGTCAGAAACATTTAAAGTCACTTACCTACTCATTATTGGACTGTGCGTTTTTGGTAAGTACCCGAGTATTACAAATGACTTGTTGCATTAAAATATATAAAATTTTTCTTACAGATTACATTATGTCGGATTCGGAACCCAACTGTACGCCGCCCGACGTTCTTGATATTGCCGTGAGAGTACAAAAAAGTGTAGTTTTTTGTACGCTCACTACCAGAAAAAAAAGTGAGAACAAAAGAACTGAGTCGTCATTTTTTGACGTTTGCGGAAAAAAGTGTTTATCGCCATATCTCAGTTAGTTATAATAATCATTTTCAATTGCTTGAACATGAAAATTGAAAAATAAAACTTAGCACCTGAATATTTCTTTCAATATGAAGTTTCAACAGTATCAAAAAGTGGTCGATTGTCAATTTGGGTGGGACATTAATTTTCAATCAAAAAATAGTATATTATCCAACGAGCGGTAATGTAGGTCATAACTCACGCAGATGAAGTTTGCAGCACGAGCTGCAAGCGAGTGCTGTAATTCATCAAGTGAGTTATGACCATTACCGCAAGTTGAATACTATACTTTATTTACGACTATAACAATAAATACTAAGATACAAATACAAATTCACAATAATTAGGTAGTATTAATTTAATTTGAAAACGTCAGAACTATTCAAGTGACGTTAGCAGATGAGTGACGGTCGATCTTACTTGGGATCTTAGTAGACTATATAGTGAGTTATTGCAGTGAGTTATTATTACTCACGCTGTTTGGTAATATAAACTATTAATTGCTAGAACGCAGTTGAATAATGAATATATTATTCAATAGGAGTAGATAAAAGTTTTTTTCGCAAACGTCAGAAAATGACGACTTTTTTAACCTAAGTTCTCAATATTGAAGTTTGATTTCACAGACGTCCTTTTATTTTTACTTTTTTGTCTGGCCGTGAGCGTACAAAAAAGTACACTTTTTTTGTATTCTCACGGCAATATCAAGAACGTCGGGCGGCGTACAGTTGGGTTCCGAATCCGACATAATGTAATCAGTAAGAAAAATTTTATATATTTTAATGCAACAAGTAATTTCTTAATACTCGGGTAATTACCAAAAATGCACAGTCCTATAAAGCGTAGATAAGTAACTTTAAATGTTTCTCACAATTATGTCGTTGAAGTTTCAGAATCGTGTTGCCTTGACATCTACAAAATCAGTAAGCAAAGCAATCTAGTTACACTTTTCTTCACATCTAATCCTTTTTAAAAATATTATCTTAATTCTATCCTTTGAACACCGTTTGCGGAAAAATCGCATGTTTTATTCGGAGAAAAGCACTTTTTGTGGCTCGACTGACATTGTCGGCCTAACTGCGATCCGCCGACAAACATTTAGTCTCGCCACAAAAAGTATCAGTTTCACTCCTAATAAAACAATATACTATTTATCGCGATATCTCAATTAGTTATAATAATCATTTTCAATTGCTTGAATATGAAAATCTAAAAATAAGACTTAGCACCTGAATATTTCTTTTAATATGAAGTTTTAAGAGAGTATCAAAAACTGTTCGATTGTCAATTTGAGTGGGACATTAATTTTCAATCAAATGAAAATAATTTAATGAATATTGCGTTTTAATTAAGTTTTTTTTCCTGTAGTGAACGATTTAAATTTGACGAACTGTATTTATATTACCTACAATTTATATCTTATATCCTACATCTTGCCCCCTCCCTCCTAGCCCATGAGTATTCAAAATAAATTAGCCTCTTAATAGTAGGGGAGCCCAAGCGGGGATTTTGGGATTTACTCGAGCGCGGCAGAATATTATATTGGGGGAAACCTTGCATCCTGTTGAGTATCCCCACCATACATGAACCCCTCAATATGGGGGCGTTCGTCTAGGGCAGCCGATTAGATTAGTAAAAAAAAATCGATCGTTCGAAAAACTCGAGCGCGTCAGATTAAGGCGAGGTGAGTTAATTACATGCAGAAGAGTATGCATTTCACTAATCTGACGATTTGCACGTGGCATAAGGAAATAAGAGACTAAAAAAGTCGCAAAAAGAAAACGTCACCTAAACATTCTCGAGCACGGTTAAATTTTTATTTTTATTTTCAAGGAAATGTCACGATTTTTTTTTGCATTTTTGAATATCGGTGATGAGTTTTGGTCTCGTACGGTCACCCCCACCATGCAAATCGGCAGATTAACTTACCTTCGTTATCAGAGATGATGTGGAGTGTATAAACTATTAATACCTGACGCGCTCGAGTAAATCTGTATAACGATTTTTTTTTTAATTTTTGAAGATCTGCACACGTTTCCCTCCCCCAGTGGCATACATCATATAACCTTTTTGTCGTTTTAGCATCTAATCTTAACTATCCAAAAGGTCCCAACGACGCTCTTGTAAATCCCCATTTAGCATCTCGGGCTCCCCTACTATAACTAATCCTGCTCCTTCGCCAATTCATATATACATTGTTTACGTTCTTACTGTCAATGTCAAACGCATGTTCGCAGCAGGCGTAATAGAACAGAATTCGATACTGACTCATTGACTGGAGACGCCCTTGAGCCTCATTCGTTCGTGCATCTAGGTATTAACGATGTAATTTTAAATTCCACTATCTGAAATATCAAAAACCTATGGGGTTAACATACGAATTCGTTTTAAAACACCAAGATTGTCGAATTGACTTGCATAAACCGCTTATTTCAAATGTTAACAGATGCTACTAATTATGAGGAAACAATTTTATATTTAAGACTACAAAATTCGAACAGTTCATGTTCTTTTTCCAATTTTTCTCACAGTTTCAGAGTGAATGTTGAAAAACTTTTTCAATCAATATATCATATGCCCTATAGTGCTATTTGAAATTTCAAAGCTGATACGTAGATCTATAACTACAAAACAAGTAATAAAGTAAGTCGATGTTTTCCTCAAATTAAAAGAAAACGCGCAAGCTCCGTCGCTAAAGTCGAAGTGTATGTGCAAGTGTAACCATGGAAATATATTGAACAATTGTTTAAAGTAGGTATTATATGCGGAAAAACATGCAATATCATAAGATGGGCACTTCGGAGATGTATTTATCAGGTGATTTACTATTATAGCCGTTGATGAATGTATTTCTCAATACTAGTACGAAGTAAGAATAATCACAGCAAGAGAGTTTAGCTGACATTTGTGAGCGATATTATTTATTACTTCTTATTTTTCCTTCGAGATCATTATTGGAAACACAAAACCGATTACGTAGCATTTTCTTTGTCTTGTACCTATCATAACTATAATTTTTTTGTCCCCACCCAAGAATGAAACGCCCATGAGAGAAATTCAAAACAATAAACGCAAACAATATATTCAAGTATTGATTGGATTGATTTAAAATACTCGAACTAAATGAACAAATGGAATTAATTTTTCAATATGACCATAAAATTAAACACCACCCATTCCAAAGGAAATATGTTATAATTATTGATAAACATAAATCAGTTGAGTTATATAATATAATTTAATTCAAACTTTTCATTAATATATTCTCGAAATACATCCATCAAAAATGATGATTTGATTATTCTGTTTTTATTCTTATTTTCTACGATAATAATAGACTATTAGGCTCTTGCACCGTTTTATTATAAAACGTCGTTTAACTAAACTTGGTTTAATTTTTAAACTACGTTTATTTTTCTGATCGTTGCACCAAGGAATTATAACCGACCCATTGCTAAACTGCGTTTTTGTAGTATTTTGGATGAAACACGATGTACATGAAGTAAAAAGAAGAAACAAAATTAATTTTTCTTGTTTTCTAACCTAGTTTGGATAGTAAATAAGTTGTTTTTTTTGTGATTTGTATTAAATATGCATAAAATGGAAGTTAATAATGAAAGGAAAAGGGGACGACACTGATACTTTCCAGATAGAGCGGTAAACTGTGGATGTATGAACTCCAACAAATTGAGCAATACTACAATGCTAAAAGTAGCTGAACGATGGGGGACAAGCTGTCATTCCTACAAAGTTAGATAGGTTCAATGGGCACTCTACCTGTGATATCATATAAATAAATTTTTTTTGTGTGTGTTTTTAATTATGGCGAGTAAATTTGCATTTATGAGTTGAATGAGTGCATTGTTCATTAGTATAGATAAACTATAAATCCACACCTTCAGTTCTGTTGGCCATATTTTTTACCACCTAGAGAGAATAACTCGCAAAATACCTATAAGATGAATATTGTTGATTGAACAAAAAAATCTATAACAATAATATAATATAATCGGATACCATCACTTTTGCATAGCTTGACGATTGTCAAGCAAACATTTTCGAAATAAATATGTGTCTACTGTTACAGGTTACCATATCCCAGGAATTCTAGAGAGTCCAAGTTGTCGTTATAGATATCAAACTCTTCATAAAACATTTTAAACAAAAATGCGAGTTTCCGCCGGCAAAAATTAAATTTTCAAGGAAAAAATAAACTGTTTCTTCTACATATAACCTCAAAATTTACTTAAATTTCAAATTAAACGCCGAAAACTGGGCATTTAATTTATGCGGGGTTTAGGGAGTCTTAAACGCCGTTTATATTTTGGTGCAAGCGAAAATGTCAAATTAAACTCGGTTTACCAACAAACTTAGTTTAACAATATACGGTGCAAGGGCCTATATAACATTGTATCGGAAGTAAGCAGTGAGGTACGAAAGTGGCTTTAAAATCGGTTTAATACTTGGAATATGATCTTCGAGATTTTTTCGATGTCTTGTATATATATATATATATATATATATATATATATACATACATATATTTATATGTATATATATATATATATATGTGGGTATGTATATAGGAATATATACATATTATATATTTACATATGTACTTTTCTGTTTTTTGCTGCCACGACTTCTCTAGCTGTCTCCATCAGAATTAAGTAGCTGAAATGTGGTATGTGGAGATGTTTTCGGGGAAGAAAAACCTATCTAAATTTTAACATCTCCAAATTTCAGTAAAAGAAATGGAGGGGAGTAGCTTGATAGAAAATTTTTCTACATGGTGGTAAAATATGTGAAATCTCATTTTAACCAGTGTATTCAGAATTGAATCTTCAAGGACACTTTGGAAGAAGCAGAGAGCTAGAAAAACTTATTTCTTCATACTAAACTACCTTTTTGTTCAAGTTAGAGGAATGAAAATTTGTACACTGGTACAGTTAACTGCTCAAATGAACCATTCTGGTGTTATACACTTCTTTTTCCATCCGCTGCCATTTGATGTGAAGATTAGGGGTGAGTGAGTTGAAATTTTTTAAGGAGACTGACTTTATCTCAGGAAGGTATGCTTCGGGATATCATTATCTTTAACCGCCATTTTTCAATATGAAGATTTTATGACTTTTCGTGAGCTTTTAGGTTCACCTCCGCAGCCCCTCTAAATTGACTTAACAAAGCTACGTTTGTGTTCTGATATTCTGGTCCGAAAGCTTCTGAAAGTTCTACCAATGTTAAACTTACAACAATCACCAGATTTAATTTCATAAACTCCTGATTCATTGTTTTTGTGAACTTTTGATTCATTATTTTTTATATGTTTTCCTAAGTTAGGAAGTAGCTTTGTTAATAAAAATTCGGATTCACATTATGCAAACCATTTAATCCAAGAAAATAACACATTCAATCTTGACTTTTAAATATAAAATGCTGAAAGCAAGATAATTAAACTTAATTTTTTAGAATCATTACAGATAAATGAATACAAACATTCAGGACTCCTACTGAATAGCTAAATTGATCATACTACAAGCCCCCTTCTCAATCTTTCAAAATTACCGAACTACCTGACTAGTAGTTTAGAATGGGATTTTCCTATTGTACTAATTATTTGTATTAACCATCCTTCTATTTACTCTTTCTACACATTTTGTCTTCTATTTATTTCTTGTATTCGATATAACGGAGAAACCTAATAATTTAGTTTGCATTTAGCATTTGAAGAGGTCTCGGTAGCCCAGCGGTAGGGGGTATCGCTTGTAAACCGAGGATTGTGGGTTCGAGTTCCACCTTGCTCTTGGCTGTGGTATAAATGTTCAACGAAATTTAGAGGTTTTAAATATGATTAACGGTTGGGTAATGTTTCAGTTTCAAGCCCACTGGTCGTTCGGAATCGGCGTAAAACTGTAGGCCCCTTGAGTAAAAAAAAAGCGAAGTTTCACCGAAACGTGTGTCATGCGTTATTTTATATAACGTGTAATGTGTGAATTGTTATTATGAACCATTGTTTCAATATGTCTCTGATAATCCTACAAGAAGTTTCTAGAAAACTACTACCTGTTTGAGAGACCAATATTTTTAACTTTTATTCCAATCTGCCCGATGATATTCGTTTGACCTAAATTTCAATAGCAGTATATAATTTGTGATAATAAGCATAGTAAAATCAAGTTTTCTTTTTGTTCAAAACCAATGATCAGGTAGTAACGACGTATTTCATCAACAATCAGTTTTTTTTGGTGTTTTATAGATTTAGATCATTTCCATTGATGACTTTCATAAGAAGTCCGATTTAAAAGTTGCATGTATAACCAAGGCTAAATCTAATTTAATTATGGCATGCATTTTACAGGAGAACTCGGTTAATCTATGTTCAGTGAGCCGCTTAGGTCGGTGCTTAGTGTTCATCCGTATTTGGCTTATACGCGGTCTCATTGCGACGTTTGTTTTTGTCACATAATCTCAGCAGTTGACAAATACCCAACTCCCTGTTGTATTTGTTTCAGACAGTTTTATTCAATTAATGAGGTACTGGCAACCGTTTGCCGGTATACTAGAATTCATTGATATTTAAATGGTCACATTAATAAGATGATTACAGGGCCGTTGCACAATTAGTATTGAAGAATTAGTACATTTTGCTAACTTTTAATGATTTTATTGTGATTAATTCCCTTTCGAAACATCGTAGACGTATCATATTATCAATAATTGAGTAACATTCATTCCATTTAGACCGAAAATGAATTGATCAACACGAATAAATAATCAGCGACTAAACCTACGCATTTTGCTCATTAGAAGTTTTTGCAAAAGTCAGCAATACTTCTGTAAGTTATTTCTTTATTTTTCGCAACAGAGTATTATCTGGAAATCTTCAGAAGCTACTTGAATGGCTTCTAGAATTTTTTTATTGGATGAAATATCAAAATCACTGAATGAAATTATCAGAAAACAAATTCATTAGAAGGTACATTATCTCAATATTCCGGTGAAAGTCACACATAAAATAAAGCAGCAGAAATCCGTCACTAAAGGTATATTTTTATGTAAAAATTCAGAAGTTCTAAGTCAATTAGGGGTGAATGAGTTTTCTACATGAAAATTGCAACTGTGAGAATAAACAGTTGAAACCCCCAAACAGCATCATCCCAACATCAACCAAATTCACTTACAAATTTTCAGCCTTCTTACTGAATTTGAAGTGGCTGTATACTCGAAAATTTTCAAAAAAGCTTGAAATTTCCAGTAAAATTTCAGCAGTGAAAGGAACTAATCTCAATCCCCATGGTGCACTTCACTATCAACTCAATCTACGGAATAAATCTTATTTCTCTAAGAAATACATGAAACCACTACCTTTTATATGCTAACATTCACCCAATCCACCTAAGAAATGTCACTCATCTAACTCAATCTGGATGAGCTGTAGGTATACGTGCAAAAATCACTAAAAACTTTCTAAAAATAATAAATCTACATAAAAATGGCGGCATACAAATTTCCAACCCTCTAACTCAATTTGCAGGGGGGTTGGGAGTGAAAAATCCTGTTTTTTTTTAAACTCCATGCACACATCGAAACCCTAGAAGAAAGGTGGAATGAAAAATTTTCGCCCAACATTCACTCACTTGGCTTACAACTGTCAGCACTCTTGAATGGCGCGTTAGAAGGTTAAATTTCTGATGTATTGATCGTGATTAATTTCCCAAGGTTTGGAAATGCAAAAAATTTGAATGCTTTGACCCAAATTTTGAAAGTCTTGTTCTGTCTTCAGAAAAACAGCAGATGCCAAATTTATGCTCATTTAGCATGATGGCGACCACTGGAAATGCCAAAATGGGATATTATATATATATATATATATATATATATATATATATATATATATATATATATATATATATATATATATATATATATATATATATATATATATATATATATATATATATATATATATATATATATATATATAAACTTTTGATAATTATTAGCAATAACAGGCTTGTTGAATCTTAAAAAACTCGATTTTATTGTTTTATTGAACTTTTCAATAAAATCGAGTTTTTTAAGATTCAACAAGCCTGTTATTGCTAATAATTATCAAAAGATTAGAAATAGTTCACAGGCAACAACAATTCGAATATTCATATATATATATAAATATATATATATATAAATATATATATATATATATATATATATATATATATATATATCTTATATATAAAATTCTCGTGTCACAATGTTGACCGATTCTCATGAAATTTTGTGAGCATATTGAGTAGGTCCAGGAATCGGCCAACATCTATTTTTCATCCCCCTAAATGTTAAGGGTAGTCCACCCCTAAATTTTATTTTTATTTTTCAGACGAAATTTTTTTTTTTTATGATACAGCATACGAAAATACATACAACACTAAATTTTCACCCTTCTACGATCAACCCTTATTTTTTATTTATTAAACTCCTTCGAAATGACTCGATCGATTCCCTTGAAATTTTGTGTGCATATCGGTTAGGTTTGAGAATCCGACAAAATCTATTTTTCATCCCCCTAAATGTTAAGAGTAGTCCATCCCTTAATTTTTTTCTTTATTTTTCAGACAAAATTTTCTGTTCTATTTTTTTATGATACAGCAT